>LPNX010944764.1:0-33032 GCA_001517045.1 Pseudotsuga menziesii
GTACAATATACATATATCAGAATCTCCATGATGAAGATATACAACATATAACGGACCATGATCTCCATAGGCTGAAGATATATAATAGATCAAGATCTCTATAGGTTGGAAATGTCTGACATACACTGGATCAAGTCACGAGAGCTAAAATCTCATGAATACCGGCACGATCAAGGAGGTAGCATATAAGTGATGCCACCAGTCTGGAAAGTCTTCTACACAAACCGCTACGAGTACATGTCCTACTATGCGAATAGAGGTGCCGAGGTCGAACATAGTAGTCCATCGTCTGATTACCGGTCTTTGATGTATACCGTTAACAGACGCGAGATTACCCACCGATAATGA
Organism: Pseudotsuga menziesii; assembly: GCA_001517045.1. Taxonomy (NCBI): domain Eukaryota; kingdom Viridiplantae; phylum Streptophyta; class Pinopsida; order Pinales; family Pinaceae; genus Pseudotsuga; species Pseudotsuga menziesii. The sequence continues at coordinate 349 of LPNX010944764.1, forward strand.
AAATGGGAATCAATGTACTAGAGTGCAAACTAACAAGTGTGAATAAATGTGTTGAGGTCGAACACTTGAGAGAGTCCATCGATCAGGGGACATTGATGTATTCCCAAAACTGTCGATGGCGAGAGAACCTGCCACTGATGACTGCAAGTCTCAAGGCACTCAGAATGACTCTAGACTCCAATCCCAGAATAAATGATCTAAAGTCGATGGGATGAAATCCGCTGGAAGGAGGGCATTAAGGCATCCCCCATCATCCAACACGAGGTACTCAGCAAAGCTGTATGATTTGGAAGGACTCGATCATAAGGTGCACGAACCAGTAACTTTACCGGGAATGGCCGACATGCAAAGTCAAGATAACTGAGGAATGGCCGAATCAGGTTTCAACTTCCTTCGAACAAGAGCATAACGGCGTATGGTGACTGAAAAGAGGCAGCATAGACTCGATATACAAACTGGGACATATCTATGACACAGGAGGCATCAATAGAGGCTCCATAGGGACTGGAAGCTTAACCAGTCGATGGAGATAAACTCAGATAAATGAGTACAGCTCCTAAAGTCAAACTATAACCCAACCAACGGATGTGATATACAGTGCTCTGTTCGAAGGTGACACGACTCGACAGCTGCCAAAGATAATATCTTTCCTTGTCCGGATTTTTGGTTTTTTGATTTTTTTGGTCTTTTTCAGTTATTTGAAAAGCTTGAAAAAAGAATAAACTAGCTTTATAGTTACAGACTAGGAGGAGACGAGTGTCATAAGGGAAAAAAAACTAGTTCCATGCAGTGGAAAATACCTATGCTCAATGCAAGGATACATGTGTAGGATATCGACACTCGGGGGAAAATCCCCTCCCGGTAAAAAGGGAAATCAAGATGTGAAGGATATATAAAATGGCTCTGCATGGCTAGACATGAGACAAGCTCGGGCTATATGGCTGAAACGCAATGTCAGGGGAGCCGGAATAAAGCTCAATAAGATAGGCAAAGCTCATGATAATGCATTCACAACTTGTCATAAGGGGAGTCCGGAGGGAAACAGGCCAACATAAGATCAAGAGGAGTATGAGGCTCTTGCTAAATGTCATGGAGGTACTATACAACGGACTCCCACACCCTAAAAAGGAGAAACATCAGCATGGGAACCAAATGCAAATAAGGCGCTAACTAGGGTACCCATGTAAGGTGAGGCTCTACCACTCATATCATGTCACTTCTATAGCAGCAAGAAGGTTCCGTGACATAATAGAGTGGGTTCGTACCTAAGGTTATGGTGTCATGGTCATAAGGTCATGCAAAATGCAAACGGTGGTGGACCTAACCTATATTCCAGTGTAGACATTATACCTGTGAAGAGTACGAACGGGTCAATCCAACGGCTCAAACGGCACTGAAAACGGTCATCTACATCACAAATTATGTCAGAAACGGTCCAAAATGGTTATAAATGGTCAAAACTATATAAAAGGGGGTAAAAAATTTCAAATATTTCAAAAATTTTCTATAAATAGTAAGAAATAGAATTCATTTGAAACTTTTACCCATTGGAGCTCTGATATTCAACTACGAATTCCAGGAGATTCAGCCGACGGAATTCAGAACCGTTTCTTCCAGGTACTTACTCGTGTTCCCGGCTTGCATTTCAATACAATTTTTTCAAGTTTTCACGGTCAAATGAGCTAGTTAAAGCCAAACTGACATGAGCACCATGGCCCACGCGGGTATCGAAGATTTTTCTGCGTACATGGCTATATATACGCGAAAAAGTGGCTAGAAACCGCGCACATACGCGGCTGTTTGCAAAACAGCCGCGTATGACGCCGCGCAAGTTATTTTAAAGAAATCTAATGGACATTTGGTCAATTTCTGATGCAGGATGGTGCTTGAATGGTGAGAACGCGAGCATGGTGAAGTAGAAGAGGCTGTAAGGGCTGATGTAAGGGCTCAGCAAGTATTACGTGCATGTGGACTCTATAAGTTCTGGTGCCTAGGTGGCTTGTTACGAAGAGAAATTCCTATGGCTTGGGGTACCACAACAGACATCTAGACTCCAGAAATCAATATTTCCCAATATGCAATAGAAATAAAACAATCTAACACTAAAGGATCGAACCTCGTACCTTATTCTGGACGGTTGAAGTAGATCCACATTGAGCTTTCCAATATTCAGCTTGAATTGTTATAGCACGTCCTCAACAACAAGTAAACAATACACGCATACTATATTTCATGGTGTTAGATCTATTCTAGCATATATAATCAATAATGTATAAGCATTTGACATATTCCAATGGATGCAACATTCATTCAAATACACATTACTGGATAGGAAAAGATATTTCTATTAATATGAATCAGAGATTACAAGTGACAACCTCTAACAGCACGTCTGCGAATCGGAGAAACTGAATCCCCCAATTGGGCCTCCACCACCTCAACCCTCCATCACTTCGATAGCAAGCTTACTAGTGAAAGGAAAGCTTGGGAAGAACACAACAGTGCTCCAAGGGACAAAGGGATGCAGACTCAAGCATAAGTTCTGGCAACAATGGACTATAGTTTTGTTACTCTCAAAGCTCTCTTATGCTTTCAATGTACCAAGGGGTTCCTTATATAGCTTTCCAAAGGGGTATTGAAAGGTCGAATCCGTGCGATCTCAAGGCATATGGAAGGCCAGGAGTCATATGAGTCGGATCCAAGTCAAGGAAAACTCCAAAATGCTTTGAACTATGCACACATCTTGATGTACGCGACTATAAAGGGAATATCCGCATATGTACGCGGTTATCGGGGAAAAGACCGCGTATATCATTTTTATAATGTTTTTAGGGATGGTCAAGGTTACATAAAAAGATAAAAAGTGGTCCATGGGGGTTAATGAGTCTGCAGCGGGACAGGGGAAGGCCATACAATGTGTGATTCACCTAGTGTGGTGAAATCCGCTATAACAATTACTTACACATGATACAACATATATGGAAAAGAGAAAACATTATTTATTAACAATAATTAGAAATACTACAACCTTGGTGCCTTGGTTGAGAGCCCATCCAATAGCCCTTTTGCCTCTATCTTCACCTTTCCTCTGAAGACTCGAGAATTATTTTGGCAGAGTGTGGGTATGCAACACAATTCTTCCTCCTTTCTCTCATGGGGGATGAGCTAGTATTTAAAGGAATGGGAGGATTGGTATGGTTGAGGATGGTGTAGGAGGGATCAACCAAAGCCAACCCAACTAGTACCTCCAGGATCTGGTGGCTCCTACAATTAGCAGGATCACCAAATTTAGCCCTTGGCCAAATTTTGCGCTAAAATTACCACCACGCAATTCTACTTCTGCAACATCGTCTTTGAAACACTGTTTCTGCAACAGGAGTTTTGTAAATCACTTCCCACAAGTATGTTTCCACAATAGGATTTTCGCAAGCAGGTTGTGGGATGCAGGATGCACGACCAACTTTCCAAAGTTGCTCCCTCGCAACTTTACTACCGCAACTCTTTCGATAGTCAAATATTTGTGGCCTTCTCCATGACTGTTGATCTACTCTTTGATGCAGATCTCACAGATATTTGTAGATCCGTTATCACCCTTGCAACTTCCATTGCGGATCTCTCCCAGACCGTCAGATCTTCGTATACAGACTCAATCTCTACTGTTCATTTTCTGCAAAAACCGATGAAGGTAGTGTTGAGGCCTGGAAAATCACAGGTAACAATAGCTAGGGATTCTCCTCAGTAAACTTTCCCAACTATACCATTACTGTTTGGTATGGGGAATCCATCCGGTTTACGGTCTGGCTACCGTAGGTCAAGTAACAAAATACAGGGTTTTACCGGTTACAGCCCGGTCCACCATGTATATTTTTTAGTTTTTTGAATTTAAGTATGATATGCAAGTGCCTATATAAAAAAGTAGATTGATAGAGAATATGAGGAGTAGTCACAATGTGATGCGTAGGTTCTTACCTCTCATCTTAACTCTCTCGCATCTAAATCACACACAGCAAGAAACTAAAACTAACTATCTAACCTATCCCTAGGGAGAAAGATTATCATTTATCAATGAGTAATGTGTTTCTACGCATGCATTAAGAAAATTCACAGATAGTTGTTACTTATTTCAAAACACATGAACATTGATAGATATATGAACAACAAGATAGCTCATTGTTTATGAAAATCTTTCATTACTCATAGTGGATATTTCATAGAATAAACTAGAGTGCATTCATAACAAGAACATAGGTTCAAACAGTTGGAATGATCTCACAGTTAATGGATGCAAGATGAAAACGAAATAGTTCACATTCAACAAATCCATAGCACAGCAATTGAAATCTTCCACCAAGCTTTCTCCAATAGGAAACTTGTAATTATTTATTGCAAAAGGAAATAGTTATTCTTACAACATACTCTCACAAATATATCTGGGAAAAATTCCCCATCAACATCTAACTCTCCTATATTTATACAAAACAACAAACTTTTGGGCTGCCCCTTATGACCTTTGGGCTCCCCCTATGACCTTTGGGCTCCTTCCCAACTATTTAATCTCACAAATTTGTCTTTTAGTGAGTGCTGTACAATATGTTATATTAAATTAAAATTTAATAGCACTTTTATAAAGAGAGACTAGCTAGGTTGCTGATGAAATTTTCCCAAGCCTAGGCCTCTGCTGCTATCGATCTGTTGAGATCTTAGACCCTTACTTTCTTCTTCTCTTTCTCCATCTCTGCTTCTTCATTTTCTTTCTCTTTCTTCCTTGCTACCTCCTTTCTTCTGCTTTGTCTTCTAGACATATCTTCTCTATAGCAGCAATCACCCTATCATGAATAACCAAAAAAATGTATTAGTCCATTTACCTTCTCCATATGCATTATGTAAAATAAACTAAATATAGTGTTAATGCATGAAAAAATGACAAAATAAAGAAATCCTGCGAGTTTGTGCCTTGAAATCCGCTAAATCCATTGTCCAAACTAAAATCATAAGCTCAATAAAAATACTCTTTACCTCAATCTAGGCCACATCTAGACTAACTCGAAATCATGAAAGCATTAATCATAACAATGTAACCGGAAAATCTGAACCCTAAATTGTGCTCTTCATCTCGGAGAAACTTAGACTCGACCAAAACCCACAGAAAATTTTTTCCATCATCAAATAGAGTAAAAGCACACAAAAAAGGCAGGAAAAACATTCTCAGCAAGCAGAACTACTAAGCATCGGATGAAAACAAAACTCTCATCGGTGGGCGGAAGCATTATAGCATCAGATGGTTAGTTCACTAAGCCGCCGCAATGGCGGAAACCATATAAACTAAGGGTTTTAGGACAATAGAAAAACATTGATGGTCGACAACTCTAAAGCTAAAGGTCTGAGCTCAAAACCACTAATCATCGGCGATATAGTTCATTAAGGAGCTGCAATAGCAGAAAACAATCAAACTACGGCTTCCGATCAAAGTCATAAACCATTCTGATAGTGAAGAAACAAAAATAATGAAAAGCAATAAACCATGGAATTGGCAAGGATAAGAACTAATCCGTCGAAAATTTTACCATCTGCCCTATGAAACGGTGGCAACTTAGAAGACTAATGCTCCAATAGTGATAAAACAAAAACACCGAAAGTCAAAAGTAAAATTTTTTTTGAAAAATAAACCAAGGAAATAAAATCCCATCGGCAAAACATGACTTTCCATTGGGACGTTCATTAGTTGGCTTCCACAACTACGGCTACATAGAGAACTATGGCCCCGATTCACTGTTCAAAATACTTTCTACAATGAAAACAAAAATATATCATCACAAAGCAAAAGGTTTGAACCAATAAAACCACGCATCTACGAAAGTAAGAACTGTCCATTGACCCGTTCTCTATTTGTCCTCCAAAACAACAGTTGTATAGATAACTAAATCTCCGATTCAAACTTTGATTGCCCTCTGATAGCGATAAAACCAACCATCAAAAATTTAAAGAAAAGTTAAGTGTTCAAAAGTTTCTTGACTAGACAGCCATGAAATCAGTTCGTTTAACCTCTGAAACGGCGACGACATAGATAACTAAAGTTCCAACTCAAACTTCAATTGACTTTCGATAGTGCTCAAAAAAAATCATCGACAGAGCAAATGTTAAAAAATAAACAAACTCCATAATCAAAAGCTTTGGCTAGAAAAAGGCAAATTTAAATCATCCAACTTCTGAAACGAAGGAAACAATTGACGTCAATTCAAACTCAAGAAAATCCAAATTTGTAACAGAGGGAAAAAATAGAGTTCAGGAAACCAAAAAAATCCAGGTAAGATAAAATCAAAAGGAGGGTCCAAAATTTTTCAAAAATTTGGGAAAAAAGTTGCAGCTGCAACAATTGGCGACTACCTGGTGAACCCAGATCTCTAGACAATTTCTTCCTTAAATAACAGATTGTCTGACAATAAAACCAACATGTTGAATTCTTCTAGATGTTTGGATTTCTCAAATGGAAAATGTATGTACTTTTAATCATTGATGATAGTCCAATTTAGGAAAATGGAAACCAAGATTTCAAAGTCAAGACAACTCTTTTGAGGCCAGGAATATGAGTTTCATTTTTTGCCTCTCTCTTCGGGTAGCTCCCAGCTTAGACACCACAGTATTGTAACATATGGTAAACATAAATATTCATTTGTTCCTCATTCCCATGCCATTTTTCACTTTTTTGCTTTTGGACCTTTTTGTCCTTTTTGAGTCCTCATGCATGCTTTTCTTTTTGAATTTTTATTTAGGATCCTCTATCCATAGTGTCCTTTTGTGTGAGAGATGTATCTAATTTTCAGCTCATGGACAGAGAAGATTGGCAATTTTGTACTCATTTGGTTCAGTACTTCGTTTTGATACATATTTCTTTCTTAGGATAGTTTTGACTCTTATTTTCCTTTTGGCTTTCAATTCTTGGCATGGCATCATTTATATATAATATACTGTTTACCCTGCTTCCTTTCCATGGGTCTTTTGCTGTCACCCCCTAAGACATTTTTTAAATGTGAGATGGATGGAGCCCCGAAATAGTATTCCATACCTTTCGATCCTGAGTTATTTTACAAGGATTAAGTAGGACTTCAATGTGTTCATATCCATTTAAGAAAACAAAAAAAATAGAAGAATTCTTTCAGATAAATCAATAATACACAGTCTTATAATCAAGGATTTTAGTTAATTCATAATTCTGATGATCTCCATGCAACCAAAGGTTTGATTCTTTTATTGAAATTGATCAAAATCCATCTAAAGCAAACATAAATAAATAAAAAATAAACAAACAAATCATTTTATTTATGTACAATATAATCAATAAATAAAAAAGCAAGAAAAATAAAATTTGAGAACTAAACCACTAAATGGTTAGTTCTCTGCCCACCCCTGTAAATCTGGCAACTTGTAAGTTGAGGGGCTAGGCTTGACTGCAAATTGAAAAAGGCCTACCCATTATCTAGTTCTAAGAAATTTTAAATAAAAACTATGTCTAAAACTAAATCTACTATTTTACAGTCAATCTCATCATCTCATGAAAATTGAAGGAGATCGGGCTAGGTGTTTGGTGTACTGCTGGCTTCTTCCGATTGGTAGTTTCTTGGTTCTAGCTCAATTAGATAATTTCCCAACATAGAATTCACTGGTTCATTTTTTTCTTCCAATTGAGTAACATTGTGCTTCATGTGGGGCTCTCTTAATATTTTTATCTGATTTGGACTTCCCTTATGAGGCAACCAAAGATGTGACCAATCTGATGCGAAATATCCATTTAACCTTGCTGACCAATCTTGATTCAAAACAAGTCCATAAACATCGGGTATGTTTGCTACTGCAACATCAATGTACTGACATATCTTTTCATTTGCAGATAAGTGAATCAGAACATCCTCCATTTCCTCGACTACTTTCACATTGGTCTTGTCTAGCTGAGTAACTTGCCAGGTATATGGTTTAGGTTGTCCATTTATCTTCTTGCAGACTGAAAGTGGCATAACATTGACTACTGACCCTAATTCTACTATACAATTGTGCAGGTTATGATTTAAAATCTCAAAAGTCAAGAGGAATGGTGGGGTTTTAAACCTAGCCTTACCTTCCACACTTTCTTCGACAATTTCTTCTACAGGTTGGTTGTTAGTGGGGAGCTCTTCCTCTGGTACTTCAAGTGCTTTCAACGATCTTTCTTTCTGTTAGGTTAAAACGAGCATCATTAAATAACAATATGCAAGAAAATAAACATTGCAAGCAACATTCAAGATAGACACACAATATACCCTGGAAACCCCATGCGGGGAAAACCAGCACCAATGAAGATCTTCATTACATGGCCAAAAACGGCCATTCAAGCCAAGTGAGCTAGACACCGCTCACCTCTAGGCTGCTATACAATGGAGCCTCCTCAAGCCTTATAAAGGCTTAATCACATGCAATACCATGGGACAATACCATGGGATACAACAAACTATGTGCCCAAACCATGTGCAAGACCTAAACCACCTTTGACTTAATCCCAAGTCAAGGTTAACCCTAACAATCCCCCCTTTAAACTTGACTTCGATTAATCACCAACTCCCCTCAAATATTTACCGAGGAATATTACATACACCCCCCTATCACCTAGGTATATCTCCCGACTTTACCAGTGGGTTACCAGGGGTATGCATGCCCTACCAAGTCTTACAGCCATATGCCCATTTACATGCAAACCGCTCCATTACATTTTTTTTTTCATGTGCCTTCATGGTGACTACACCATCACCATCCGTTGCTTCATCCTCTCGCTTTCCATGCTCACTTCCTTGCTCATCTTTTGTCATGCTCCTTTTGTACCTACATCCAAAATTTGTCATTGATGTCCATATAAAGAAAAATCTATTTATCGAATTACATGGGTCATCGGCCACCGTAACCACCAGTTCTCTAGGAATTCTCTTCACATACATGGTTTATCAATCTTGGCCCCAAAACTGAGATTAAACCATCTCACATTTCTCCCGCAATCGAAGACTCAACCTCTCTGATGCACATCAAGCTAGGCTACAAGTACACCTACCACCCTCGTACCTACCTAGTGGTTCATTCCACACTTGATGTAACATCCCTTCTTTGTGCATAAGAGGGATACCTTGTGCTTTTAGCATCCAGAGAAATCCAAACTTGCCTACGGCTAAGTTTAACATGGACCAAAAAATTACTGCTAGGGTGTCGGGTACCACCGAACATGCACCCCACAATTTGATTCAACATAGAAACACCAACGAGCATAACCAAGCCAAACCATGGCTCTGATACTAGTTGTTAGGTTAAAAATGAGAAACATTAACAATAATGAGCGAGAAATAAGCAGTATCACAAGAAACCAGATATAGACACACAATATACCCTGGAAACCCCATGCGGGGAAAACCAGCACCAATGAAGATCTTCATTACATGGCCAAAACCGGCCATCCGATCCAAGTGAGCTAGCCACCGCTCACCTCCAGGCCGCTATACAATAGAGCCTCCTCAATCCTTATAAAGGCTTAATCACATGCAATACCATGGGACGATACCATGGGCTACAACAAACCATGTGCCCAAACCATGTGCAAGACCTAAACCACCTTCGAATTAATCCTGAGTCAAGGTTAACCCTAACACTTTCTGTTGAGGTACATTACACATTTCAAATAACGAAATATTTTCCTTAGCCCTTTTAATGTCCTCCACAATATCATACCCCATCTTAGGTGCTTTGAGATTTTCCTTTACATTATCAACTTTGTCTTCAATAGGCTTAATCGGCATGTTGACTTGTTTTTTATCTTGACTGGTAATGATAAATTCATGTATTTTATCATCTGTGTTGTTCTTCTTGAATTTTATTTACATTCTCTTGAAGTCTCTTAATTTTTGAGAGTATGGAATTGTCTTTATTTAACAAACCTTGACTTCTTATTGTCACATTTGTTTATGATGTTTCTTCCTGTTTCCATGAGCCTTCCTCTTCTATATCAAAAAGTGAGACATATTCCCATAAAACTAAGGCATCCTCTTCTTGTTTTTCTATGGGTTGATTTTTTTTTCTTCCTGCTCATCATCTTCTTTTAGTTTAGAGTCCAATAGCTGATTCATTACTAATGTCATCGAATTGATCCATTGGGGACAATTTTTCTTAGAATGAGGCTGTTGATGAAAGGTGCAAAAATTATCCATACCTACCTCAGTTAAATTCATGGGTGGAGAACTATGTGGAGGAGGTTTAGATTGATTGTTATATTCTCTCCTTTTATAGTAAGGATTATAAGATTTATGATCCTCCTTTTCTTTTTCCAAATCTATCACTATGTTAGATAGCTTCTGCATCATTTTCAACATTCCTTCAAAATCATGTGATTGCTCGTCCTTAGGCTTAGTCAATAACAACGCTTTCTTGCCAAAAGTTTTTTCTCCCGACTGCTTAGGATAATCTTCTATGCTCTCTTTTTCAGCTTCTACTCTCTTAGCTTCTTCATAATTTTTTTACAATGTAGGATTGACTGACATCTTGGAAAACATGGCCAATTTAGGCCCTAGAGATGAAGTATAATATTCAATCAAAACTTTATCAAAGGGCTTATCAGCTGCAGAATTTTTTTTAAGATAAGCAGCAAACCTTTGAGTGAAACTATGTACTTTTTCTTTTCTTTATTTCTTTAAAATGCATAACACTTTCATTAGATATGCATGAGTTTTTTGGACATCATATTTACTTCTAAATATTCTTTCAAATGGGTCTCAGTCTATGATTGAATTTGCAGGCAAAGCAAAATACCGTGAAGCTGCTGCTCCTTTCAGGGTATGTGGAAACAATATACAGACTACATCTTCATGTTCTCCAGCTTGTATACCTTCTATAGCCAAGTAAAAGCTTTGTAAATTATCATCTACCAAGATTTTTTCACTGGGATCAAAATTAGGCAACATTTTCTCAAAATCTTGAGGCAAATCATGCAAAGGGGGAACCAGGTTTAATGGTGACCTAGCCCTCCAAGAAAGTGGTGGATTTGGTAGGTTGGGTGGCTGATTTGCATTTACATTAGCCATGATTTTAAGTGGAGAGTGAGGTGGTGAATGAACCTGGGTATGAACAAGTGAACATTAAGGTTTATCTGGGTCCAACTGATTCAAAGACTGGACATCTTCATATAAGGCTGTTTCTACCAGTTCTTCAAAATCTTCAACCAACACTGCGTCTTCCAATATAGGGCGGTCTTTCTTCTGATATTCTCTTCTGGGTAAGACAGGAATAATTGGTAATCCTCTAATCTTCTTCACATAAACCCTAGTAATTCTTCTCAAATCGTCAACTACTTCATTATCGATAGGATACAAAATACCTTTACCCTTCTCTTCAATAATTGGATTGGGAAAAAAACTACTCTCAGAACTGTTACTGGTGGAATAATTTGAAATGGGTTTCCTCGGCCAGCCATGCACTGGCTACCCTCCTTCTAATGCAAAAAACTGTTGAGGCCTGGAAAATCATAGGTAACAACAGCTAGGGATTCTACCCAGTAAACGTTCCCAACTAGCCCATTACTGTTTGGTATGGGGAATCTGTCTGGTTTACGGTCCGACTACCATAAGTCAGGTAACAAAATACAAGGTTTTACTGGTTACAGCCCGGTCCACAGTGTATATTTTTTAGTTTTTTGAATTTAAGTATGATATGCAAGTGCCTATATAATAATGCAGATTGATAGAGAATATGAGGAGCAGGCACAATGTGATGCGCAGGTTCTTGCCTCTTGTCTTAACTCTCTTGCATCTAAATCACACACAACAAGAAACTAAAACTAACTATCTAACCTATCCCTAGGGAGCAATATTATCATTTATCAATGAGTAATGTGTTTCTGCGCATGCATTAAGAAAAATCACAGATAGTTGTTACCTATTTCAAAACACATGAACATTAATAGATATATGAACAACAAGATAGCTCATTGTTTATGAAAAGCCTTCATTACTCACAGTGGAAATTTCATAGAATAAACTAGAGTGCATTCATAACAAGAACATAGGTTCAAAGAGTTAGAATGATCTCATAGTTAATGGATGCAAGCTAAAAATGAAATAGTTCACATTCAACAAATCCATAGCATAGCATTTGAAATCTTCCACCAAGATTTCTCCAACAAGAAACTTGTAATTCTTTATTGCAAAAGGAAATAGTTCTTCTTACAACATACTCTCACAAATCTATCTAGGAAAAAGTCCCCATCGACATCTAACTCTCCTATATTTATACAAAACAACAATCTTTTGGGCTCCCCCTATGACCTCTAGGCTCCCCATCAACTATTTAATCTCACAAATTTGTCTTTTAGTGAGTGTTGTACAATACGTTATATTAAATTAAAATTTAATAGCACTTTTATAAAGAGAGACCAGCTTGGTTGCTGGTGAACTTTTCCCAAGATTGGGCCTCTCCTGTTATCGATCTGTTGAGATCTCAGACCCTTACTTTCTTCTTCTCTTTCTTCATCTTCGCTTCTTCATTTTCTTTATCTTTCTTCCTTGCTTCCTCCTTTATTCTGCTTTGTATTATAGACATATCTTCTCTACAGTAGCAATCACCCTGTCATGAATAACCAAAAAACTATATCATTCCATTTACCTTCTCCGTATGCATTCTATAAAATAAACTATATACAATGTTAATGCATGAAAAAATGACAAAACAAAGAAATCCTGCGAGTTTGTGTCTTGAAATCCGCTAAATACATTGTCCAAACGAAAATCACAAGCTCAATAAAAAGACTCTTTACCTCAATCTAGGCCACATCTAGACTAACTCGAAATCATGAAAGCATGAATCATAACAATGTAATTGCCAAATATGAACCCTAAATTGTGCTCTTCATCTCGGAGAAACTTAGACTTGACCAAAACCCACGAAAAAACTTTGCCATCATCAAATAGAGTAAAAGCACACAAAAAAGGTGGGAAAAACCTTCTCGGCGAGCAGAACTACTAAGCATTGGGAGAAAACAAAACTCTCATCAGTGGGCAGAAGCATTATAGCATCGGATGGTTAGTTCATTGAGCCGCCGCAACAAAGGAAACCATATAAACTAAGGGTTCCAGGACAATAGAAAAACATTGGCGGTCAACAAATCTAAAGCTAAAGGTCGGAGCTCAGAACCACTAATCATCAATGAGATAGTTCACGAAGGAGCCGCAACGGCGGAAAACAATCAGACTATGCCTTCCAATCAAAGTCATTAACCGTTCCGATAGCAAACAAACAAAAATAATGAAAAGCAATAAACCACGGAATCGGCAAGGATAAGAACTAATCCGTCGGAACATTTTCCATCTGCCCTCTAAAATGGCGGAGACTTAGAAGACTAATGCTCCAATAGTGATAAAACAAAAATGCCGAAAGTCAAAAGTAAAAGTTTTTTCAAAAATAAACTAAGGAAATAAAATCCCATCAGCAAAAAACAAGACTTTCCATCGGGACATTCATTAGTTGGCTTCCACAACGGCGGCTGCATAATGAAATATGGCCCCGATTCACTGTTCAAAAGACTTCTGATAAAGAAAACAAAAATATATCATTAGAAAGCAAAAGGTTTGAACCAATAAAACCACGCATCGGTGAAAGAAAGAACTGTCCATCGGGTCGTTCTCTATTTGTCCTCCGAAACGATGGTTGCATAGATAACTAAAGCTCTGATTCAAACTTCGATTACCCTCCGATAGCGATAAAACCAACCATCAAAAATTTAAAGAAAAGTTAAGTGTTCAAAATATTCTTGGCTGGGCAGCAATGAAATCAGTTTGTTTAACCTTCGAAACTGCGATGGCATAGATAACTAAAGTTCCAAATCAAACTTCAATTGACTTCCGATAGTGCTAAAACAAAATCATCGACAGAGCAAATGTTAAAAAATACACAAACTCCATAATCAAAAGCTTTGTCTAGAGAAAGGAAGATTTAGATCATCCAACTTTCAAAACGAAGGAAACAATTGACTTGATCTTTTCAATACTGTGGTTTCTCCGATTACATCACCAATAACCTATCACCACAGAAATTTAGCAACAGAGAAACAATTGACATCAATTCAAACTCAAGAAAATCCAAATTTGTAGCAGAGGGAAAAAACAGAGATCAGGAAACCAAAAAAATCCAGGCAAGATAAAATAAAAAGGAGGGTCCAAACTTTTTCAAAAATTTGGGAAAAAAGTTGCAGCTGGAACAGGTAGAAAATATGCACATTGCATCGATTGATCATGGAATCAATCAATCCATCCTGCAATATCTAATATTATTTAGCCTAACTCTACTATGGATGCATTTACAAACTATTCCAACTATTTAAGTAACAATTTCTTGCATGAATCAACGATTTTACAAAAATACATAGATGTTTAGGAAACCACTCAAGTCAGCCCTTCACGGATTCACGGTTCAAAACACTAAATGCAACTAGGCTAATAATACTGCAAACACACAGATAATCCTTCTATAAAGAAAACACACAAACACATAGTTCGTATCTCTTCTTCAATATATTCAAAATATTTACAAGCTAAAAAAGACGCAGGTATGTCCTTCTCTCCACAAATTTGCAAATCTAATACTAAAGGGAAGAACTAAAGATCAAAACCCCCTCTACTTCTCTAATCTGTCTATTTAACCTAAAATATAACCCCTACACTGAGTGATCCTACAACCAAAAATAAATCACTACAACGCATGATGAAATGTCTCTATCAACAACAAACCACTTGCGGCGTGATCTCCTCACAGGGATTTATGATCTGCAATTATTCCTATCGGTGCTAACAAACTCTGACTCAGCAAAACAAAAATATGCCATAGCATGTGACCAACTCATCGCATTGTCGGCATCCCATGATGCTCCGACATCAGAGGATCTCATGGGTGAGGTGGAGATAAGATCCAAAATTAAGGATCTTGAGCTCTAGGTGGTACTAAACCATAGGGATGAGGCTCCACAGAGGTAACCTTCGAGAAGCCTCTTGAAGCTTCTCTTTTTTCCTTGAAAACTCAAGAACCGCTCTTTTAATGAAGCAAGCAGGTTGCGTTAAGGGGGTAACACTTCTTGCAGTAAGGAAAGAGGCAGTGGCACCACTCTTTTCTCATGTATCAAGAGTGTTGTTGACTTAGGTAACTCTTTTTTCAATGGGGAAAGAGTGTTATCTGCTCAATACAAGGAAACATAGGAGGATTATTGTTCTACCTTTCATTTCTTTCAGGATAAACTTTGAGGGATTGAAGAAGACCAAGGAGGACATATCGCATAACATGATGGCGAAGAGATTTCAGTATAACAGAATGCCCCCTAAAGTATGATGGCTAGAGGAAAACAATATGCATAATACTTTGAAAGAACAAGGTATAGTATTGAGGAAAACGTCTAAAGGTAGGAACTTCTCAAGCATCACAAAATTTCTGCAACACCTTTTACATTTTGATACATGTCCCAAATGACTCACAACATGGCTGCCGACCAATACAATGCAGATCCATGTGAGACACAAAAAGTCATGGATACTAAAATACAACGTAGATACTTGCGAAGAAGACTCAAATTTGGACATAGCTACCAGACATACAATGTAGATCTATGCCATTCAAAAGAAAATCTAAGCACAACCATGAACACACAAATGTGGATCCATGCTAGGACTCATACAAATACTCCATCACAACCTAGGGAAAGCAAGGAGTGCTTTAACAAATACCCAGGATCTTCATCTTGTCTTCTACAAAGGATGATTCTATCCATGTGATTTCAATGTCTTGATGTCGAACATGGTAGAACCCACTTTATTACCAGTCAATGATGAGAACCATTAACAAGTGCGAGGGAGATCATCATTAATGTCAATGATTCCCAAGGTACCCTAGTACAACCTCCTGAGTGTGAATAAATGATTTGATTTCGAACACTCAGTCGAATATTTCGATCAAAGGTCAATGATGTGAACCTATGTCAAAAGTCAGAAAATCTTTCATTAAGGCATACAAACCTCAAGGTACTAATTTTTTTCTAATACTAATTCCTAGATGATGAGCTGATGTTGAAAGGAATAGTCATGTCAAAGGAGGGCCATGATGAATCCCACATCGAACACACGAAACTTGGAACAATGTTCTGGAATTTTGAGTATGATGTAACCATAGGGCTGACTCAAAATCAATTGACACAAACAAGTTGTTTTAACTGCAGAGGCAAGCTTTCAATTTCCCTTTGAACATCGGGTGACATGACCGAAGACTTCGAAGCATTGGCTTGATGAGGTGGAACACAATGCGATAATGGACAATGCATTCTTTGACAGACTCAAAGGAGTGACATGAATCATGAAAGTGGACTGACTTGGAAGCAAGATGAATACATAATTGACTAAATTAAATGTAGACAAGTGCCATGTTCAAAGGTGACTAGCAACTTCCATTATTGCAAAATGAAATGTATTTCCCTTTCCCTTAATTTCCCCATCATGATTGATGAGTGCCTCTTTTCATTTTTATGATTTCAAAGAGGGTAACAAACACTCATTGTAGCTTATCCAAAGATAAGTCCATTCTCATATTCTTAAGAACCTGAGAAAGGAGGGGTTCATTCCCAAAATAGGGTCTTTCATCGTTTGATTTTACAAGTCTGATGAAAGCAAACGCACTCGTCGTTTCAAGTTTAGAGAGTCTGAAATGACTAAGAAGACTCCAGAATGGAATTTTTCATAAATTTAGTCCCTGAGGCCTGAAAAAGTATAAAATAATGCCCAAGAGAAATCTTCCAGTCATGATTTGCTGAAGTATACCTTTTTCGTAAGTAGTGCCCCTTGGTCTAAAAAAGAGGTGAACTATCACCACGAAGATGACTCTTTAGGTCTTTTTATGAGTGTGAAGAAGACAAGTTCACTTGACAATCTTTTCACATTTTATGAGTGTGAAAAGAGCTTAAAGAGGACTCAATTAACCTTTTTCATGTTTGAATCCAAAGCACGGAAAATGAAAAGTATGCTCAACACCATATTATTGTTTTTAACAAGCTCGAATATCAGTTGAAAGAATTCTCAGGGTATCTGCTTCATTTTTTAACGAGCTTGACACAAAATAAGAACTATACTCAAAGGGTCATTTCATGGTTTAACAAGCTCGAAACTAAAATAAAGTATGCTCAAAATGAATCCCATTAACGGTTGTTTTCCCAACATGATGGCCTTCAAGTAGAATAACTCCAATAAAATATAAAGAGGTTGGCTTTGTTTCGTCTTCCTACTATATTCATTATCCAACTAAATTCACGGTTACTACCAGGAAACCTTTAACCAGAAACAAATGAAGAAAGAGGATCAAGTTATACAGACAGGTGAAATGAAGGTTTAAGCCTTGACACAATGGAAGAATTCATTTCATTTTTTAACAAGCTTGACATGAAAAAGGAACTCTGCCCAAAATGACCTGTTCCATTTTTACACAAGCTTGAAACAAAAAATAACTATGCTTGCGGGGACCCGTTTCATTTTTACACAAGCTTGAAATAGGGAAATAACTATGTTCGAGGACATCCATTTCATTTTTTAATGATCTTGATAGAGAATGGGAACTATGCTCATAGGCATCTGATTCATTTTTCAATGAGCTTGACACAGAAATGGAACTTTGCTGAAGGAATGGTTTCAATTTTATGCAAGATTGAAACCAAAAGGTAAACTAAGCTTAAGGTCAGTTTTATTTTTTAATGAGCTTGACGCAGAATGGGAACCATGCTTGCTAATCTGTTTCATTTTTTAACTAGCTTGACACAGAAAGAGAACTATGCTCACAAACATCTGTTTCATTTTTTGACAAGCCTGAAACAGAAAGGGAACTATGCTCACAAACATCTATTTCATTTTTTAACAAGATTGACACAGAATGGGAACAATGCTCACAATGGCTTGCTTCATTTTTATACAAGCTTGAAATAGAAAAAAACTATACTTGAAACATGGTTTCATTTTTTTGCAAGATTGAAACCAAAAGGTAAAATTTGCTTGAAACAACCTATTTCATTTTTTAATGAGCTTGACATAGAAAAAGAGCTATGCTCAGGAATGGTTTTATTTTTATACAAGCTTGAAACCAAAAGGTAAACTATGCTCAAAATGACTCCCATTAATAGGTGATTTCCCAACATGAAGTCCAGTGGTTGGTACTTGCCCCAAATATAAATGTCAAGTAACCTAAATCCAACAAAGGGTGGTAGGGTACATAGGGTACATGCGCCCCAAGCTTCATTCTGCTTTACAAGTAGATTAAATGAAGGTTCAAGTATTGAGTCTTGACACAATGGAAGAATCTATTTCATTTTTTAACAAACTTGATATAGACATGAGACAATGTCGGATCCCTAATACGATACAAGCCATTGAGTTTTGAAACCACTAACTACGAATCAAGACGTACCTCAAGAGAAAGAACACCATGTGAAATGGCATCACGTAATAACTCAATCACGACACTATATTCAGCAACATTTTTCAACAAAGGCCGTAAACATATGCCTCCTAAAGACAACACTCAAGACCCATAGGAGTATAGATCACTCAAGCAGCCGAAGTTGAGTTTTGAGTGTGGCGGCTAGCACCATTAGCAAATTCTATGTAAACAAAAGAATCCATTGACATCTGCCATAACAAACAAAAGCTAATAAACAAACCCAATCACCTTAAGAAGACCTAACTATGAAATGAAAAAATGTACAATAATATACAACAAGTTAGCCCCGGATGAAGATCATGCATAGTACTTTTTAAGATAGAGCCCATTTATAGGCTCCGCCAAGGCTGTCCCTTCATAATCCACCAACTCATAGGTACCTTTCCCTAATACACACTTAACCACGTAAGTACCATGCCACATTGGGGTGAACCTTCCTACCCCCAAGGGTTCCTTAGCTTGATCCCACAAAAGGACCCATTCACCTTCACTAAACCTCCTAGGATGGACAAACTTATTGTACTAGACCTTAACGTGATGCTTGTTAACCTCAAGAGCCACTAAAGCATCTCAATGCTGCTCATCAAGTTGCTCCAATGTGGAAGTCTCTGGTAAAATCTCTATAGCTACCTTCAAAGAAGGGATTTCACATTCAATTGATAATATTGACTCCACACCATGCACACGTTGATAGGGAGAAAAACCAGTGGTAGTCTTGACAACGATTCTATAGGCCCACAAAGTAGGATACAACATCATATACAAATTATTCTTTCTCTTTGTGATGGTTTATGGGAGAATGGACTTAAGTGACTTCTTGATTGCTTCAACCTGTCCATTCGATTGAGGGTAATAAGAAGAGGAGTACCCTTGCTTATATCCTAACTTTGAAAACAATTCTTCCATTATTTTGTTCTGAAAGTGTCTTCCATGGTCAATGACAAGCTCCATCGGAATGCCAAACCGGGTAATAATCAGGTTAAATACGAAATGCATGGATGTTTCACCGTTGGATTTGATAGTAGGCATAGCCTCTGCCCATTTCGTGAAATAATCCACAGCCACATTAATATGATGTTCCCCCCCAGCCTGTTATGGAGAGAAATTCCTATGGCTTGAGGTACCACAACATACAGCTTGACTCTAGAAACCAATCCTTTCCAATATGTAATAGGAATTAAATGTCTAATACTAAAGGATCAGACCTCGTACCTTATTCCGGACGGTTGAAGTAGATCCCCATTGAGCTTTCCAACTTCAGCTTGAATTGATAGATTACTTCCCCAACAACAAGTAAACAATACAAGCTTTCTATATATCATGGTGTTAGATCTATTCTAGCATATATAATCAATAATGTAGAAGCATTTGACATAATCCCATGGATAAAATATTCATTCAAACACACATTATTGGACAGGAAAATATATTTCTATTAATATAAATCAAATATTACAAGATACAACCTCTAACGAAACATTTGCGAACCAGAGAAACTGAATCCCCCACTTGGGCCTCCACCACCTCAATCCTCCATCTCTTGATAGCAAGCTCACAAGCAAAAGGCAAGCTTGGGAAGAACACACTAGTGCTCCAAGGGACAAAGGGATGCAGAATCAAGCATAAGTTTCGGCAACAATGTACTATAGTTTCTTTGCTCCCAATTCTCTCTTCTTTCCTTCAATGTACCAAGGGGTTCCTTATATAGCTTTTCAAAGGGATAATGAAAGGTAAAATCTGAGTGATATCAAGGCATAGGGAAGGCCAGGAGTCAAATGAGTCAGATCCATGTCAAGGAAAACTCCAAAAGGATTTGGATTTTGTACACATCCTGATGTACGCGGTTTTAGTGGTCAAACCCGCATATATACACACTTATAGGTTTAAAAGTCATGTGTATCATTTTTCACATGTTTTTAGGGATGATCAAGGAAACATCAAAGGACAAAAAATGGTCCATGGGGTCTAAGGAGTTTGTAGCGGGACAGGGGAAGGCCATACAAAGTGTGATTCACCTGGAGTGGTGAAATCAGCTATAACAGATGCCCCCTAATGTATGAGGTCAAAGGGGTCATACGATGGCCGAAATACATTATAAGTCCATCCCAGAAGTGGAATGATGAAGGATCCCAAATGGAAGACCAGCCACCCAATCAGCATAGTACACTAATACAACTCTGCACATAACTGCAAATACATATAGCAGTCTTAGATGCATAAGAGTACAATGGCCATGAATAGGCATGATACATGATATCACATATGTGGTCATCGCCATGTACAATATACATAGATCAGAATTTCCATGATGAAGATATACAAAGGACCATGATCTCCATAATGGATGAATATATAATAGATCAATATCTCCATAGTGGTTGGAAATATCTGACATACACTGGAATCAAGTCATGAGAGCTGAAATCTCATGAACACTAGCACGATCAAGGAGGCAGCATATAAGAGTTGCCACCAATCTAGAAAGCCTTCTACACAAACTGCTATGAGTACATGTTGTGCTATGTGAATAGAGGTGTCGAGGTCGAACATAGTAGTCCATCGTTTGATTACCGGTCATTAATGTATACCGTTAACAGATGCAAGATCACCCACCGATAATGAAAATGGGAATCAAGGTACTAGAGTGCAAACTAACAAGTGTGAATAAATGTGTTGAGGTCAAACACTTGAGAGAATCCATCAATCATGGGACATTGATGTATTCCCAAACACTGTTGATGGCGAGAGAACCTGCCGTTGATGACTGCAAGTCTCAAGGCACTCACAATGACTCTAGATTCCAATCCTAGAATAAATGATCTGAAGTTGATGGGATGAAATCCACTGGAAGGAGGTCATTAAGGCATCCCCCATCATCCAACACGAGGTACTCAGCAAAGCTGTATAATGTGGAAGAACTCGATCATAACGTGCATGAACCAGTAACTGTACTGCGAATGGTCAACAAGCAAAGTTAAGATAACTGAGGAATGGCCAACTCAAGATTCAACTTCCTTCGAACAAGAGAATAATGGCATATGGTGACTGAATGAAGGAAGCATAGACTTGATATACAAACTGGGACATCTCTGCGACACAGGAGGCATCAACATAGGCTCCATAGGGACTGGAATCTTAACAAGTCAGTGGAGATAAACTCAGATAAACGAGTACAACTCCTAAATTCAAACTATAACCCTACCAATGGATGTGATATATAGTGTTCTGTTCAAAGGTGACACGACTCAACAGCTGCCACATATAACATCTTTTCTTGTCCGGATTTTTGGTTTTTTTGATTTTTTTGGACTTTTTAAGTTATTTAAATAGATTGAAAAAAGAATAAAATAGCTTTATTGATACATACTAGGAGGAGACGAGTGTCACAAAGGCAAACAAACTAGTTCCAAGCAATGGAACATACCTATGCTCATTGCAAGGATACATGTGTAGGATATCGACACTCGGGGGAAAATCCCCTCCCGGTAAAAAGGAAATCAAGCTACGAAAGATATAAAAAATGGTTCTGCATGGCTAGACATGAGACAAGCTCGGGCTATATGGCTGATACGCAATGTCAGGGAAGCCGAAATAAAGCTCAATAAGGCAGGCAAAGCTCATGATAATGCATTCTCAACTTGACATGAGGGAGTCCTGAGGGAAATAGGCCAACAAAAGATCAAAAGGAGTATGAGGCTCTTGCGAAATGTCATGGTAGTAATATACAATAGACTCCCACACCCTAAAGGAGAAAACATCGGCATGGGCACCAAATGCAAATAAGGCGCTAACTAGGGTACCCATGTAAGGTGAAGCTCTACCACTCATATCATGCCACGTCTAAAGCAGCAAGAAGGTTCCGTGACATAACAGAGTCGGTTCGTACCTAAGGTCATGATGAGATGGTCATAAGGTTATGCAAAATGCAAACAGTGATGAAACCTAACCTATATGACAATTTAGACATGATACCTGAGATCGGCACGAACAGGTCAATCCAATGGCTGAAACGGCACTGAAAAAGGTCCTCTACATCATGAATTATGTCAAAAACGATCCAAAATGGTTAGAAAATGTCAAAACTATAGGGAAGGGGGTAAAAATTTTCAAATATTTGTAAATTTTCTATAAATAGTAAACAATTTAAAATATTATAAATCATTTGAAACTTTTACCCATTTGAGCTCTAATTTTCAACATCGAATTCCAGAAGATCCAGCCGGTAGAATCCACTACTGTTTCTTCCAGGTATTTACTCATGCTCTTCTCTTTTATTTTGATACAATTTTTATGAATTTCCATGGTCAATTAAGCTTTTTAGGCCAACCCAAAATGGGCGCTATGGCCCACGCAAAAATCGAGATTTTTTCCACGTATAGGGTTGGATATACACGAAAAATACCCTCAAAACCCCGTACATACGTGGCTATTTTGAAAACAGTCGTGTATGAGGCTGCGCATATGGTTTTTTCAATAAACTGATGGGAAAATTTGCAATTTCTTGTACAAGATGGTCCTAAAGTGGAGAGAGCATGAGCACGGTGAAGTAGAGGAAGCAGTAAGGGTCAATCTAATGGCTCAACAAGCTCTATGTGCATGCGGACTCTACAAGTTTTGGTGTCTTGGTGGTTTGAGGGCCAAACCAAGACTATTACAGATGCTGGTGGATTACTAGGATTCAAACTCAGAGTCCTTCCATATAGATGGGATGTCTATCACCATAGAGGTGGAGGACATATATTTCATTACTGAGCTTTCTAGACGAGGGGAAGTGGTGAACCTTCGTTCTCGTGGTGGGCCAGGAGGTGGCCTGACTATCGATGAGTACATTGAGGTGTACTAATATCTAGACATAGTGAAGGTGGGGAGTCAGGTCCCTACAAACACTATACATGTGCTGGGCCTAAAGGCCATATTATTGACACTGGGTAGGATAGCAGGCTTGGCATCACTCCACTAGGCCTCGCGGCCTCTGATGTTCTATGCAGTGGAGTGCATGAGACCCACGATCTATGACTGGAGCACTACACTACTAAGCAATATGAAACATCAGCTCAGTGAGTGTAAGGTAGGCAGAGTGCGAAACTTTGGGTTCAGCAGTATTTTGAGCACGTTTTTCTTCGAGCATGTTCCAGGATTGAGCCCCAGAGTGGATGTTCCTCTTCACAGGGTTCGAGATCTAGCCCAACGGTGTTGGGCAGATGCTATGCGTAGACTAGGGGGTGGTAGGGTGGCCAACCCATATCTAGCTGAGTTCTTTCCGTGGTGGCGACGACATATAGTTGCCATCGATGACTACCCCTATGCAGGGATAGATTTCTGGGGGGACTCGGACATGCCGTTACCACCAAGATTGACATATGGCGATATAGGTAACGAATCTCGACCCTTTCTTTTTAAATTTTGAGTTATTTAATATTTTTTTGTATTTTATTGATTATATGGAATCAAAAAGACATATTTTTGGGTGATAATACATAGTGACATCTACCATTTGTGTGCAGATGTGGGACCACGGCGGCCAGAGGGCTTCCCTCGTCATAGACGGAGCGGAAGAGGAGATGAGATCACGAGTGTGGATGCAGAGCAGATGCTCCAAAGCATTCATACCAATTTTGTGAGATTGACACATAGAGTTCCCATGGTGCAAGTCGAGGACTTGCCTGAGGCTATGCAGCAACAGGTAGTGGGTGTACCATGTACATGGGTGCGTTTATTTCGATGGCTAGCTAGAGCCGTAGTGACCTTCCATGATCACAACCCTCCTCCTCCTCCACAGGATTAGACACCTGGGAGTGTATACATTTTGTACTACCGTGTATTATATGATGTTGGCTCGAAAGCCCCAATTTTGTATCATGACACTATATATTATCACATTTTTGATGTATATATAAAAAGTTTTATGGTGATCAATTTATTTATTTACATGTGTAAAAATTGTGTTTGTGATTAATTTATTGTGAATGAAACAAATTCCAATCTAACACGTAGTTAGCATATGATTCAACAACTTGATTATTATTTCTTGGAATATGTATATATGTTATATTATCAAATTGTCATTCTAACAATCTCACACGTAAGAATCTTCTCAATAACGTCGGATCCCTAACATGGTACAAACCATTGAGCTATGACACTACTAACTCCAAATCAAGATGTACCTCAAGAGAGATAATGCCATGTGAAATGGCATCCCGTAAAAGCTCAATAACGACACTATATTCAGCAACATTGTTGGAAGATGGCCATATATATACGCCTCCTGAAGACAATACCTGACCCATAGGAGTATAAATCACCCAAGTAGCAGAGGCTGAGTGTTGAGTGTGATGGCTTGCACCATCCGCGAATCCTATGTAGGTGGAAGATTCCATTGACATCTGCCAAAAGAAATGGAAACTAATCACAAACCCGGTCATGATAAGAAAAAGACCTAACTATGCAAAGATGTACAATAATATACAATAAACAGCCTTGGTTGAAGATCATGCATAGTATTTATTGAGATAGAGCCCATTTCTATGCTCTGCCAAGGCTGTTCCTTCGTAATCCACTAACTCATATGCACCATTCTCTAACACACACTTGACCATGTAAGGACCACGCCACATAGGATTAAATTTCCCTGCCCCCAAGGGTTCTTTTGGTTGGTCCCACAAAAGGACCAAGTCTCCTTCACTAAACCTCCTTGGACGGATAGACTTATCATACTGGACCTTTACGCAACGTTTATTGACTTCTAGAGCCACCAATGCATCCTAACGCTGCTCATCAAGTTGCTCAAGGTGAACCAAATGCTCCTCCAATGGGGAAGTGTCTAGTAAGAGTTCTACAGCTAGCTTCAACGAAGGAATTTTGCATTCAACCGAAAATATCGACTCCACTCCATGTACAAGTTGATATGGAGAAAAACCAGTGGCAGTCTTAACAGCGGTTCAATATGCCCACAAAGCAGGATATAACATGATGTGCCAATTGTTCTTGCTTTGTGCAATGGTTCATTGGAGAATGTATTTGAGTGATTTATTCACTGCCTCTACCTGTCCATTCACTTGAGGGTAGTAAGAAGAGGAATGCTCTTGCTTATACCCTAACTTGGATGCCAAGTCTTCCATCATACAGTTCTGAAAGTGCGAGCCATGGTCAGTGACAAGCTCTTTCGGAATCCCAAACCGAGTAATAATTTGGTTGAACACAAAATGAGCGGCTGTCTCACCATTGAATTTTACTGTAGGAATAGTCTCAGCCCATTTCGTGAAGTAATCAACAGCCACTATAATGTGATGGTGCGCCCTAGTCGAAGCTGGGTTGCAATCCATAAAATCAAGCCCCCAATTAGTGAAGGGACTGGCGGTGATAATGGGATGCAACGGGGCAGGTTTCAAGTGCATATTATGTGAAAACACCTGGAAAGGGTGGAACCTCTTGACCGCATCAACACAATCCTTAAAGATCAACGGCCAGAAATAACCCACTCTTAAAATATTTTGAGCTGTAGAAAGCCCAGATAAATGACCACCACACGCCCCTCCATGGAAATCATTCAGCACTACCTCAGCCTCTTCATGAGTTAAACAACATTGTAAAATGGAATCTACCCCACGGTGATACAAAGTGTTGTCCACTATGAGGTAGTTCTTAGAGACGTGACGTAATCGTCGTCGTTCATCTCATGAGAGGTGAGTAGGGGTCTTCAGTGTTTGTAAATATATTATAATATCCGCATACCATGTTCTAACGTTGAGATTAAGAATATGTGTTCATTGACAAACGTATCTTCACAAACCAACTCCTCGGCCTCGCTCGGGAAATCCGATATAAGCTCTGCAAAAATTAAATACTTCTTCGATTTTGCCGAGACAAACTCAAGATCAAATTCTTGACGGGACCCATAGCTATAAATCTCACACACTTTGGGGTACACTTAAAATACTTGACGATGAAAATATATCTTTACAATGAGTCATGGATGGCTAGTTTTTCCTATGATATTCTTTTGACTATAATATTCTCATTTATGTGGTCTTTCTAAGCACTATTTTATTTTTCATGAATATACATTTCTGAACCATTTCCATTTACTAGTTAGTTTTTCTTAAAACAAATTAACAACATGTTAGCATTCTTTCTATTTTTCTGGAACAATCAATTCTTCCCTCTGTATGGATTGAGGACATGCCATATCTTTGGTTTGGGGGAAGATGGATTGGATTTGTAAAAAAATTAGATTATTTTTATTTTATGACAAATATATTTATCTCTAACAAATGATAAGTATTTTCACGAATGTAAATAATGGAATTTGGCTATAGCCTGAAGCATATTTTACAAAAAAATTCAATATTGTCTTACCATATTAAGAATCGAATGAAGGCAAATGAAATATCAAATAGCGATCTAAGAAAAATTGTGATATTATAGTAGTTATGATTAAATTTGCTAACTAATTTTGTTTTTGGGAAAACAGTTTTTCCTTCAATTTCACTGTTAATAATTCTATTCTATTCCCCAATCATGTATGAAAATGATCAATCTTTTTGTTATTTAAAATGCAATTTATGTTTTTGTGTTATATATTCAACCCACCCAAAGTTTTACTTTGAACATGGTTGAATTAATTTAAAAACTTATAAATGATAAAATTATTTTGAACATGAGAACTGTTAAATTAAGAATGTTGAAAATCCAATAAAGTCATTTTTTATTTTCATACAATATGTGACATGAAAGATATGTTATTTTACAGGTTAAAATAATGAAGTTTAAATTACCTTCTTCATCTATCAAGTTGAAGGCAACTGCTAGTTTGCCATCTTCCTAACTTTTTTTTCTTCTTTTTGCTCAGTGGGACCTGGCATTTCTCTGGTTTGGGGGAATGTTAATCATAGATTTGTTATCATTTTTGGTAGAAAAATTACTCATTTAAACACATATTTTATTATATTTTGTATATTTTATGACGCGGGGATCATTATTCAACCTCAAGTGTGAGTGTATTTAAGGTTATATGAAATATTTTTATTTATCTTTTTTTTATGGTTTTATTAATTAAAAGTAACATTATTAAAGTGCATTTGATATATTAACTGATTTATATTATTGTTTGCATATTTTATGATCCTTTTGGATTAAATTAATAAATAGAATGCATTTAGCCTTCCTTTTGCACAACATGTCTAGCACGATGTCCATCTCATCTCCAGCCCATTGCATGAAAATCGATGGTGGTTTTCTAGATATCGAAATGTGTTGCTATAGACTCCAGTCCTAAAGCGTGCCAGTAAATGGACATTCCATTCGCCTTAGATTGACGCCCGGTGCATCCAGCTCACGGCCCAGCCTCTTGTTCAACTCTCCGTCCAGATCGGCCATCAAACTGCATGCTACTGAGAATTAATTTTGGGCATTTAAAACATGAAACAAATACAAACATTCTGTTATCCATGCGTCTAGGTGATGAAGCTGTGTTCTAGATGTTTTCTAGCCTGCATTCTCCTTTGCTTTCCACCATATCAACCATCCACGTGCTGGATTGATGCATTCAACCCACACTTTAAAAGATTCACCACTATGATCTCCTCTATTCGCCATCAGTCACCTGTTGCACTTAGGAAGGAACTTGTGCGCCATATATGCATATCGTTCATGGTGAAGATAATCCCGTGCACCACATCTAAATACTGTTCGCACTGAAGGAGGGAGATGTCTAGGAATTGGCTTGTGACCAGTTAAATGCCTTTAAGATTGACTAAATTTAGAGAGCAGTCGACCTCTAAAGGGTTGATTTGCTCATCCCTGTAAATCATTATATATATCAGCCTCTGTGAGAGAGCTCAGTTGGCCAGAAGAGTTAGGTTATTCAAGAAGAATCAGTTCATGTTTTGATCTATTCTCAAACATTTTTATTTCTATTCCACCATCTAAATAAAGAGCTATGTGCATTGCTGTTGAAGATTTCCTTTGAGTAGAAGTTAGCCAGGCATCACCCCTGATTGTTGAGAGGGCCCCTCATCAACTAGAGATTTATTTTCTTATTTATTTCTTTCATTTTTCCTATTGTAGCTAGTTTAATTCACAGTCTATTTTATTTCTGTGATGCAATTTGATTTCTGAATTAGATAATTAGACTACGCGCATAGTTTGTGTCTAGTATTGCTTTCAAGTCATTTCATTCTCAGTTTATTGTTCAATTTATTTGCAAATTAGATAAAATAGATTGTTGTTTATCAAATTAAGTAAATTTAATTCTGTCTATTTCATTTTTGTTCTAATTATGAGTTTATGCAATTTACATTTGACTTTATTAATATGCAATGGTTTCTTTATCTTTATGTTTATTAATTTTCTTAAGTTTATTTTGCATGTTAGGTTTGCTTAGTAAGTAGGTTTGTTTATTGCTTTATGCATTAGAATTACATCTGCATGGCTTCAGCTTAAGATTATTTCATTTAGGTTAGTTTTTACCATTTTAACTATGCAGCCTGTCATTTGGACACCACGCTCAGTCTGTTATTCCGCCACCCCTTTCAGACCCACAGTTCAATCTCTCATCCATCCCTTAGTTCTGTTTTTAGTGTTTTTTTATGTATTTTGAGATTTTTTAGTTTTATTTTGTTAATGTCTAAATTATGTTTTCACTGTCATATTTAGATGTTAGTTTTGTTTAACCTTAAAGTTAAAGTTTAATTGTTTTAGGTTATTTATTAAAGTTTTATTATTTTCCTTATTTCTTTTTGTATTGAATGTGTGTTAAGTTGTTTTGGTTTCTTGAATATTATTGCTGATTTTGTTTTATTGCTGTATCATTTTGTGTTTATGCTTTTTAGATTGATTTATTCGTTTGCATGTGAGATTTAGTGTTACATGTGTTTTCGTTAGTATGTTTTTAGGTTGTCTCTTTTATGTTGTGTTATTGTTGAAAGAACTTGTAGAATAGAACCTAAAGATATTTCATTTATTAAGTTTTCTAGTTTCTTATAAGTTAAATCCTCCTTGCACCCTAGTTTCCCATTTGAATAGTTAAGTGTTGATTGTATTACAGTTTAAAGTTTATTATCAATTATTTAGTGTATTATTCGGTCTCTGTTTAATTACTTTAATAATTGAATTTTTAGAGGTTTGACTCGGTTTTTCATTTTGAAAGATATTTCGATCTTTTGTTTGTTAAAATCTTTACATGACACCCTCTACCTTCGCATATATTTTGTGTCAACTCTAAGCTTACCAACCCCACTTGATAATTAAATAATAAGTGGATTAATTTAGACATTATAACATGCAACAACGACAACATTTACGAAATATTCCAGATTCGAGATTGGGATTTTAAGATTAATGAGATTTGGAACGCTATTAAGAGGTACACATTCATATTGGAGCAAATGCCATCAAGAGTTACCTGACTTGATTCAATAGATAGGTTGTCCAACAATATTCTTCACACTAAGTGCATCGGATATGCAGTGGCCTGATTTACATAAATTAATGCTAGGAAGAAGTCCTACAGATCCACGTGAAGCAAGAAAATGGCGACATCAAAATGTAATTGATAATCCTCACATCCTAGCACATTACATGCACTTGAGACATACAATATTTCAATAATAGGTTTTCAAGCATTTTCATAAGGATACAGATTATTGGAGTCACTACGAATGGAAACATCATGGATCTCCTCATGTCCATTGCTTTCTTTGGTTAAAAAATTCTCCCAACATGGACACTTTGAATTGGGATGATCCTAGAGAAGTTATATCTACAAAAAATTATTTCGACAGATGTGTACATGCAATAAATCCATGTGAGGGACATCAACGAATGATTCAAATTGGAGACCATGTAGATGATCATCCTTCTATAAAAGACACAAAAAAAATATTTCAATCGGATCCAGTGATTGATTATGAAGAACGTATTAACTGTGTTGAGCGTCATATTACTTGCAATTAAAAAAGTTGTCTTCAAAAGAAGGGAGGAAAAATGGTATGTCGATACCACGCCCCATGAGATCTATGTGACCACTCAAAACTTTACACTGATGAACAAGGAGAAAAAAAGTATGAACCTAGACGAAATGATGATAGAGTTTATACACAGAATTGTGAAACAATGATGATGTGGATGGAAAATATAGATTGGTCGCCTGTACTTTCCAAGCACATGGTTATTGATTACATACCAAAATATGCTGCTAAATCTGAAAAGGGGTCTGAAACTTTCTACAATATGTTGATGTGTGTCTCTTCTATCTAGAATTCTAACAAACCAATAACACATGCATATAAAAGTTCATTGTGTGAATCCATTATTGATAGGAACATTGGTGCACAAGAAAAATGTCATTGGCTTTTAGAGCTTCCTCTTTAAGAATGTAGCCGTCGTTTTGTGGTTCTAAATGTTGGTGTGAAGGTTTTCAAACAAGTACAAGTTGATACATATTATGGCGACAATGATAATTCTCTGATTGATGCTTATACTAAGGGGCCTGCAAATATGGAGAAACTTACATTCATAGAAGTTGCAAAATATTGGTCATATGACAAACGTCGATGGGGGCGGGGGGAATGGTTACCACGAAAGAATTCATCTATTGTACGTGTATTTCCTAGATTTAACTCTATTCCTGACCGAAAAGATGAGAATTTTGTCAAATTTTGTTGGTCAGAGTTGGTTTTGTACGAGGCATTTCGTGACTTTCAAATAAATATAGGCCACACATCTGATGAAATAGAA
The DNA here is from genome assembly GCA_001517045.1 of Pseudotsuga menziesii. NCBI lineage: Eukaryota > Viridiplantae > Streptophyta > Pinopsida > Pinales > Pinaceae > Pseudotsuga > Pseudotsuga menziesii. The sequence goes on from LPNX010944764.1 coordinate 31,597, forward strand.
CAGAATTGGAAAAATTTGCAATATATACCTTGGCATGTCGACCGCAAACCTGTTCCTACATATGCTCGAGTTGAATCCGATGAAGAAGAAGAACATCCAAGTCCACAAAGAGATTCTAGACAACATGAATGGGAGATCCAGAAAATTCTTTATCAATTTTTATAAAATACATTTTTTCTATATTTTTATATTTATATACATTTTATTGTTGCTTTTAATTGTTTTAGGTTTTTTAGAAGTGTCATCTTATAAGAGATAATTTGTGAATTCTTCATTCTCACATTAAAATTTAGAATGATCAAGGTTGCCGTCTACTTTTGTTGGATTGTGGTGTGAGTATGGTTGTTATTTGGCTTTTCATCCTCTATTACGTTAGTCATGTTATGCTAGTTGACATAAATAAAAAAATATTAAAAAAAAATGAAAAATATAAATTACATATCGACTTAAATAAAATAAAATAAAAATTAGACTAGCATAGATCCATTTTAAACCCGGATCTATCAAGCACCGAGAGGGATCCAAATGGTAAAAAAATGTACATCTCAAGAAACCGGATCCCTCTCGGTACTTGATAGATCCGGGTTTAAAATGGATCTATGCTAGTTAAAAAAAAATTATAATTTATTTAAGTCGATATGTAATTTATATTTTTCATTTTTTTTTAATAATTTTTATTTATGTTGGCTAGCATAACGTGACTAACGTGACATAATCTCCCCCAAACTCGGCTGAAGAGCACCTCGCTTCTCTTTTTTTTATATTTTTATACATTTTATTGTTGCTTTTAATTGTTTTAGGTTTTCTAAAAGTGTCATCTTATAAGAGAAAATTTGTAAATTCTTCATTCTCACATTAAAATTTTGGATGATCAAGGTTGTGGTCTATTTGGCTTTTCCTCCTCTTTCTATGGAAAAATAGCAAAAAAAGCTCTCACTTGCAATGCTTAGTAGTATCCATTTCACATGTTTTATTAAAAAATAGTTTTTTAGTAAGATATGCTTTAAAAGATGTGCATTTTGAAATTGTTTTTACAACATAAATATGGAGTAGTCTAAAAATTTAACTATATTTTAATTACGATTTTCATGATAGAAATGGGATTCAGCACCCTCAAAAACCTTTGGAGCACCCAAATTTCAAAACTTGACAACTATAACCTGTATTTTGAAAACTTATAACCATTTTTTTTCAAAATCTTACCCAACAAATCAGCCGATTCCCATCTAAATTGTAGAAACTTTAAACTACTAACATAAATATATTTAAAAAAATACTAATTCAATATTAAATTACAACATATACCATATATACCGTAATGTCCCCCACCAAAAAAAATATTTTCCGAGGATTTCCACTAGAAACTATAATTAAAATATAAATAATTACAAAACGTGCAACCATCCATAGCTGAGCTATACTATAAAAATACAGTC
>LPNX010944764.1:50598-177037 GCA_001517045.1 Pseudotsuga menziesii
AGTATGGTATCAGATCTCCTGGTTGCAATAGTGGGCCTCTATGGGCTAAGAAGGAGCAACTAGCAGAGACAGGACTTCATTCTGCCCAGCAGAGATCAGAGTTTGACAGCAGCAAACTTCAAAAATCGCCTAAGTGTTGACAGTCGGAACACTTAGTGGTTTCGACTTCTGATGTGGCGGAAGGTTTAGCGATTTCTGGTCCGCCGTTGCGGCTGCGAAAAGGATTCAGCCGCCGATGCAACAATGGAGCCGATTTCCGACGAAGAGAAGTTTTGAAAAATTTTGGTCTAAGTGTTAGACAGTCGGAAGAGAAAGTGATTGAGTGTTCGCCGTTGCGGACGTCGAACCATTAAGTCATCTGATGTGAAAGGGGTTTCAACGTTGCGGAAGAGAAGACGAAGTGAACTTCCGTCGTTGCGGACGGCGAAGCGATTCCGCATCCAACTCGAAAGCCATCCGATCACTCACACCACAAGAAGGTTAGAAATTTGGCTAAGTGTTGAATCATCGAAGCAGAAAGTGGATTGACGTCTGCCATTGCGGATGAATAAATGATTGGGCGTCCGACGAAAAATTCGTCCGATTGCCGGTAGTGCAGAAGAAAAATCGTGGAAAATTTTCTAAGTTTCAGCGGCTAATTGGAAGAGGTTTGTCTTTGGTGAGCCGCCGTTGTGGAAGCCAAAGTCATTTGGCTTCCGATGTGGAAATGCTTCTGACGTCCGTCGTTGCGGGTGAAGAAGCAATAAGGCTTCCGATGCGGAAAGTGTTCCGACGGCCGACGCGGTAAAAGAAAGATAGAAAAATATTGGTCACCGGAAGAAAAAAAGGGAATGAACATCCGTCGTTGCAGGAGCCAAAGAAATTTGGTTTCCGACGTAAAAAGGATGTCGATGCTGACCCGGTTGTGCCGCCGATTGGAAGAAGGAAAGAGATCATGTTCCACCATTGCGGAAGAGAAAACGTTTCGGCTTTCGATGTAGAAAAGCTTCCAACAGCCAATGAGTGCCGCCGTTGCGGAAGGGGAAAGCCTTCTGAGAGCCGATTCAGTGGGAGGAGTAACTATTTGACAGCCGATACATCGGAAGGTTGTGTGGAATGAGATCCGATTTTGCACAAAGACATTTTGGGATTTTTCAATGGGATCTCCAGCAGATTTCGACTGTTTATCAGTGGAATTTTGAGCTGTTTCTGAGTGTATTTTTAGGGCTAAAAATGAGAAAGTGGCAGCAATATTATGCGCCAGATTGCGCAAAAATCATAGTTTTACAAAAAAAAAAAAAAAAAAATGAGGGCGCTTCCCTCGACCTACCCTGCAGTGGCGCAGGGAAGCCACAAGGGGGCAAGCCCCCTTGACCCCCGTCGTCCCTTGAGACAGTCGTTCTTGTGAAAAGAGAGTTCTATGTTTTGGGAAATTTAGTAGAACCCAGAATTCAGAAAAGATGAATGGTGCAACAGAAGTGAGGTGGCTGAAGTTGGCATTCTGAACCAAAATGCAGCTGTGTGTAAAATGTAAGATTTGGTGAAAAGTCTTCATTCTTAGAAGTGGTGTGGTTTTCACACCCGAGGTCGGAATGAAGCATGTGAATAGGTGTTGGAAAGCTTATCCAGCAGGGGACAAAGGTAAGTCACCAGAATCTGAGCATGAAGCAGCAAAGTGCTAATGATGGCCACTGTTATCAAATGGACAAATCTAGACAGTTGCATGCCAGGGGCAGCAAGGACTATGAAGTCAACCAACTGCTGTGTGAAAAAGGAATTCCATGAGAAGATGAGGGATCTAAAAGGGAAGTTTTCATTAGATTCTATCTTACTGATTATAACTACATTTCCTAAGTTTATGCTTGAAATGCATGAGGACATGTATTGCCTGCATAGGATGTTTGCATGTTGGTGAGAATATTGGGAATTATATATAATTATAATGAACCACTAATGATAATTATTGCTTTGATGTTGGCATTAGTGGAAACACCGACGGTGACATGGACCTAGATGAATATGTTGTTGATGCTGACAGAGTGTGTCCAGCAACCCTCTGGAGAAAGGGATAAGGCAACGGGCCCATAACAAAAGTTGGTGAGCAAGTTCTGCAATCTCCTGCAAAGGACCAACCAAATTGGTCATGCCAAGGGTGTAAGTACGACCCATGCAGGTAAGAGTTGCTTATGACAGATTCCATGAAATGGTAAAGGTAAGAGACCTCCTACCATGTGGAAAGTTGAATATAAAAATGTGTCATGCCTATATATGTTGATGATATTGATTATAGTAATGCATCCTATATGAGGTAGTCATGGTTAGCCCATGGTATGTTTGAATGAATTGAGATGAATGCATGTGATCTTGTGAATAACTAACAGCTAAAATGATGAATTAATGATAATTCAGGAACCATTTCAGAGGCTGTTATGAATGCAGGATAGTTAGGATCAATTGGCCGCCAGAAATGCTCTATGGAAGAGCAAGGTGGTATGAATGATACGCCTGTGAAGTAAGGAGTATCTAAACATTTAATTTAATTGCATGAATGGTGTGACTATGCCTTGCAAATGTTAATATGATAATGATTGCATGAAGCAAATGAGTTTGGTATATATTGATGTGACTAACAGTTGGAAGCATTCAAATTTTATAAATTCTGAAAATGCTTCAGTGATGGTTGTAGCAATGACAAGGTTATATGCATCCAGACTTACCAAGAGTTTGGTTGTTTGAAGCTTATGTTTCAGGTAGATTACTTCGAGCACGGCATTGAGAGGTAAGACCCTGACCAATGCCAGAATCTACCATGTGAAAGAGCTTGTTAAATTTGAATTGTGAATTTGGGTCTGAATCAAGCAACGAAGCCATTCTCTTTTTTACCCATTGCCGGGGAAGAGGAGATACTACCAACTCCCCCCCAACCGCACCCTACACTACACTACCTACCCTATTTTTTAGATACTTGCCTCCCTCACCTACTCTATATATAAAGGGAGGAGAGTGCTCTTGTATTTACTACCATCATTGTACTTTATCTTTTGACTTTTCTTGGAGACATAAAGGTTCATGAGGAAACCTTAGGAGATACATCTTGTAAAGAGCAAGACGTTAGGGTTCATGAGGAAACCCTTGTAAATTGTTGACAACTATTAGTCATTGCTGGCTTGCATAAGCTTGTGTTTGGATGTTGAAGCTTATGTTTCAGGTAGATTATTTTAAGCATGGCATTGAGAGGTAAGATCCTGACCAATTCCAGAATCTACCATATGACATGCATAATAGGTTGTTAAAATTCAAATTGTGAATTTCAGATTTGGGAAATTGCTGACAACCAATAGCCACTGTTGGCTTGCATAAGATTGTGTTTGGTAGATTGAAACTCATGTTTCAGGTATATTATTTGAGCATGGCAGTGAGAGGTAAGACCCTGACCAATTCCAGAATCTACCATTTATGAGAAGAAGTCTCATGGTTGTGAAAGTAGTTGGCATGCATGATGGGTTGTTAAATTTGAATTGTGAATTTCAAATTTAAGAAATTGCTGACGACTACTAATCATTGTTGGCTTGTGTGAGATTGTGTCAGGAGGGACGCATGGTAAGTGGGTATTCATGTTATGATAATAAGCATAAAATTGTAATGGGCATAGTAGTGCTGCTTACAAGAAACCCACAATTGAACAAGTCAATTTCTGTAATAGATAGAATTGCAAATTCCTAATGAATTTAATTTCTAATGTCATTGCTTGGTTATGGAACAATCAATTTGGATTGTATTATCAGGTAATGATTGACTGTTTGGATATTCGATGAATGTGTCAGGGGTACACACTGCAGGAAGACCATGTGTGATGGCTTGCAGAAGCCAAACTTCATGGGAAGGTTTTCCCTTATCTGGGAAATGAGTTTCGGGTGAAACGCCATTGGACATTTTGAAAATGTCTCATCTGCACTGCATGTTTGGTGATAACATGAGTGAGATGGTATGGGTTATGTCAGTAAGACATGTAAAATGGAAGCAGGGATGAGGGCTTGGTTTGCTTAAACTTGGTGATTGGAAACCACACAGACAGAGCTAGAGGGTTGACTTTCTTCTCCACAACCCCGGGATAGCACTAGAAGGGAATGCAGGGCCTGAGGGACTGAGTAGCAGAGAAGGGACTGATTCCTTGTGTTGGGTGTGTGGGTGTCCTTAGAAGTCAGGCTAGTTCTGGTGTAGGTGTTCCTAGCTCTGCAGTGAGCTCACCAGCTTAGCATTCAACCTTTCCCAACTCCTTGACGGTGCCTAACAGATATAAAGGCATATTGCGACGGCAAATGGATAAGTGTTCTGTAACCCTTGCTATGAATGTGCATGTTTAATTATTAAATTTGATATGCAGAACATGTTTTGATTTAGTATCCATTATGACCGAATGATGTGAAAAATGATTACAATTTTTGAGCAATAACGCTGATGAGTTTGCTTGTATTGCTTGTGTTGCTTGTGTTGACAGGTAAAGGTAAAGGTAAAGGTAAATGGTAAATGGTTGTTGTTAGGGGTTGCAGAGTAAGGGTTATTGTGGATATAAGTGTATGTTGGGCTGTGATATGCCTGAGGGTCCATAGTAGATCCTAGACCTGGAAATGGTCATGATAGAGTTCCAAGCCAGTTGACATGAGGATGTACTGGTTGGACATTAATTATTTGATGTTGAGGAGAAGCCGGCGTGCTGAACTAACATCTAAGTCCATAGGCGATCCCAAGGCTTGCAAAGCGAAGCAGGATCCTGTGGACGAACGAGGAAACGCACAATACAGATAAGTATTGGATTGTTTTGCTTATAAATATACATGTGTATATGATTTGATTATGATGTTTTATCTCTAGAACAAGATAAAATTGATGAGAATAAAACTAAACATGTGCATCTATTCAATGTTTGGATATAGGTATCGCTGGGAGCGAGGACTATGAGAGCACACTAGGGATTCATGTGGACATGTGACTATCCTTGAAAATCTCAAAATGAGCGGTAATGAAAAGGTGCTAGTAAGACGGGGGAGTCCTAGCAGCCGAGACTAACCATGTGGAGAGACTCCATGGTTTCGAGGTCTGGAATAGACCAAAGGCACTAAGTGTCATGACCAAGAGAGATTGGTCCAACATTCACGGTGAAGTGAAAGAGGCTAAGAGCATGAAAAAGCCACAGCGATGGTGTGGGTTCCAGGGTGGAACAAAACAAAGAGGGCAAAAACACTTACTGCTCTCTCTTGCCTTTTGATTATATATATATATATATGTGTGTGTGTGTGTGTGTGTGTGTGTGTGTGTGTGTGTGTGTGTGTTTATGCATTGTGAAAACAAAAGATTGTTGAATGCATGTATGATTGAGAACGAAATGTGTGTATTTGCTTAAGTAAAATTGTGAATGCTGGAATAGTTATTTCCCTGCCCAGGAATGGACATGAATGAGCTCATGTGCCTATTGGGAAGGCATGGAAATATGAAATCCTCATTGATGAGACTTGGACTGTCATGCCAATTGGGGAAATTAACTGACTAATTTTAACATCTACGTTATGCTTGGTCTGATAGAAATTCAATGGTGCATTTCACAGGTGAGAAAAGTGAAACTAGGTGGTGCACGTTGAATATGGCAGTAGATCAAAAGTTGTTGGACTTAGCTGGAAGTCTCCTTCAAGTGATTTCCAAGACCTAAGAGAACCTTGGGGAGATGCTCAAGATACAGAAAAGGCGGAGTGAAATGAACCACCAGATTTTGCAAGACTCTATTGGTTTGCAAAGGGAGGTGAAAAGCCTTCTAGGAGTAATCGGCAAGGGAAAGGAAGGTGGATCCGCAATGGGACAATTGTCGAAGTGAACCGATAGGAAATGGTCCAGGCATGAAGACTCAAAGGAATTTGAGCAGGTAAAGATGAAGCAGCCAGTGCTGCTGCTGGAGATGCGGAGGACATCATTTACGCCGAGACTGCCCAAGGAGGGAACATGATGAAGGAAATAGCCGCAAAGTTCCTAGACTTCGGGATCAGCAGGAAGCTGTAAACTAGCAGGAAAATTCCATGGAAACCGAGGAGCTTGGTCTTGAATGTTCAAGTAGATGATTGAACGTGGGACAGATCTGCAAAATTTTGAAATTTTGATGTGCAATTGTATATGTATTGTATATATGTAATGGAACACCGAGGACGGTGTTATTCCAAGGGGGAGGGGAATGTCACGTCCCTAGTTTTGACCCCGTTTGCATGATGTATATATTGTAATTAATCATGGTGAGGAGCTCAAGGCAAAAGCCCCACGATCGATTTCGTTGTGTGTGTGTCTCGGCAATGGGGATAGTTGTCGATGGTTTATCATGCTATCCGACACATTATAATGTGGCATCATGTAAACATGCACATCAAATAAACTAAAACCAAAACAAGCTACGGTAGTGCAACGTTGAATAAAAAGGGCATGATTCCAAAGGATAAGGGGTGGGGATGTCAAACCTTAGTCTATGGGAAAAAAAACCCATGTTTTGCCACCTTTTCTTGTCCCGTCCAACCTTGTCAACCTCTTTAATGCTTCAGCTGGTGGTTGAGGAGTGATGGATGAGTGGTTGAGGGAAGTTGTTGCCTTTGGGAGTAGGGTGGCAGGACTTTCAGTCCCTTACCCACACCCACACACCACCCACGACTCCATTCTAACCCTGTCAGTTCGTCCTCCTCACACTGAGCGTTCTGTTGTTCATCCACGCGCAGAGGCCGCTGTCTGTTTTCTTACACAGCTGGGCTTCAACCTTCACGATGGTGGTCATTTTCCTGCTCACGTGCAGGTTCAGGGTCTGTTCATTCCTCACACGGAGGCCACTATTTGTTTTTCCTCATGCAGAGGGGTGGAAGTCTTACTCATCCTCACGCACAGGTAGAGGATCTGCTGGATCTCATGCAACCAGGAGGAGAGCTGCTTACCGTGGTCATTCACGTTTTTCCACATAGTGGAATTGGGTAAGTCTCCTTGGCGTTTTGTGTTCTGGTGCGGGTTGCACTCACGCAAAGACTATTTGGGGTCGTTTTCCCCCTTGTGAGCCTTTCTCACTGATTGTGTTTTGGGGCTATTGTCTTCCCCACGTTTTTGGTTGGCTGTGGTGTCCAATTGCGTTTTGGGTTTCTATGCTTTCGTATTGAGTCATTTTCTGCAGTGGTCTATGTTTGAGCTTCCCTACTGTTTGGGACTGTGTATAGCTGCCATCGTTGGCACTGTGATTTGGGGCTGTTGATGGCCACAGTCATTGGCCGAGTCTCCCATGGTTATGCCGGGAGTTCTGTTTCTTATCCACTGTGGGCTATGGATAGTTGCCACTGTTTTTATTGTGAAATTGAGTTGTTGAAGTACCCTTGTTTGGGTTGCAGCTGAGTTGTTTTAGCCATGTTAGGGCCAAGAACAACTCCATGTTGGCTTGTTGGCTTGAGCTGTGCCTCATCTTCTGTTGGGATTATCCCTGGTGGCCTTTGCTTCTTCACAGGGCTGTGAATGGTTGTTTTGCTGCTGGTATGCAGTGGTGGGTCTTTGGACTGTGCTGGCTTGGCCGATCTGTTGATGGCCTGATAAACCCAGTGGTGTTGGTTTGGCTGATTATGTCCCCTTGGCTACGTGCAATCCTGCAATTGACCCTTATTCCTTGAGGAATCATGCCCATCTCGGGGGTGGCAACGTCGCTAAGAGATTGATGAGCACGTTGGCCTATGGTTGGGTGGAACGTTGCAAAGACGTAGCTGGTTGCGGGGAAAGTTCTTCATCAAAAGATAAGTGCTATTGTACTTCATCTTTGCAATTATATTGATGTTCAATGAATTATAATGAACATGGGGATGTTGGAATGTATATGTTTTCTTCCGCTGTTTGATTAAATAATTATGCATCTGTGTATGCTTGTATGTCTATGCATCTTCGCATGCATTATGTTTAAGCTTTGTAATTTCAGCATTGATCTCTTATGTTCATGTTTATGGGGTTGTTTGCCCGGTTAACGTGGTGTTCGTCGCGTCCTCTTCGTCGGTCTGAGAGATGGGGACGTGACACTCATTCATAATTTCTTGTTTAGCGAGTTTGAAATGACTAAGAAGACTCCAGAATGGAATTTTTCATAAATTTAGTCCCCGAGGCTTGAAAAAGTATAAAATAATGCCCAAGAGAACTCTTCCAGTCATGATTTGTTGAAGTATACCTTTTTCGTAAGTAGTGCCCCCTGGTCCGAAAAAGGGGTGAACTATCACTAGGAAGATGACTCTTTAGGTCCTTTTATGAGCGTGAAGAAGACAAGTTCACTTGACAATCTTTCACATTTTAAGAGTCTAAAAAGAGCTTAAGGAGGACTCAATTAACCTTTTTCATATTTGAGTCCAGAGCATGAAAAATGAAAAGTATGCTCAACACCATCTTACTGTTTTTAACGAGCTCAAAGATCAGTTGAAAGAATGCTCAAGGTATCTGCCTCATTTTTTAGCGAGCTTGACAAAAAATAAGAACTATACTCAAAGGGTCATTTCATGGTGTAACGAGCTCAAAACTAAAATAAAGTATGCTCAAAATGACTCCCATTTATGGGTGTTTTCCCAACATGATGGAATTCAAGTAGAATAACTCCAACAAAATATAAAGAGGTTGGCTTCATTTCATCTGCCTACTCTATTCATAATCCAACTAAACTGATGGTTACTACCATAAAAAGGTTCACTAGAAACAAATGAAGAAAGAGGATCAAGTTATACATACAGGTGAAATGAAGGTTCAAGCCTTGACACAATGGAATAATCCATTTCATTTTTTAACGAGCTTGACACGAAAAAGGAACTCTACTCAAAATGACCTGTTTCATTTTTACACAAGCTTGAAATAGAAAATAACTATGCTTGCGGGGATCCATTTCATTTCTACACAACCTTAAAATAGAGAAATAACTATGCTTGAGGACATCCATTTCATTTTTTAATGAGCTTGACATCGAATGGGAACTATGCTCACAGGCATCTGATTCATTTTTCAACAATCTTGACACAGAAATGGAACTTAGCTCAGGGAATGGTTTCATTTTTATGCAAGCTTGAAACTAAAAGGTAAACTATGCTTGAGGTCGGTTTTATTTTTTAATGAGCTTAAAAATAGAAATAAACTATGCTCAAAAACATCTGTTTCATTTTATAACGATCTTGACACAGAATGGGAACCTTGCTTACTACTCTGTTTCATTTTTTTACAAGTTTCACATAGAATGGGAACTATGCTCACAAACATATGTTTCATTTTTTAATGAGATTGACACAGAAAGGGAACTATGCTCACAAATATATATTTCATTTTTTAACGAGCTTGACACATAATCGAAACTATGCTCACAATGACCTGTTTCATTTTTTTACAAGCTTGAAACATAAAAGAACTATGCTTGAAACATGGTTTCATTTTTATGCAAGCTTGAAACCAAAAGGTAAACTTTGCTTGAAACAACCTATTTCATTTTTTAACGAGCTTGACATAGAAAAACAACTATGCTCGGGAATGGTTTTGTTTTTATAAAAGCTTAAAACCAAAAGGTAAACTATGCTCAGAATTACTCCCATTGACATGTGATTTCCCAACATGAAGTCCAGTGGTTGGTAATTTCCCCCAAATATAATTGTCAAGTAACCTAAATCCAGCAAAGGGTGGTAGGGTACATGCCCCACAAGCTTCATTTCGTCTTCTTTACAAGCAGATGAAATGAAGGTTCAAGTATTGAGTCTTGACACAATGGAAGATTTTTTTTCATTTTTTAACGAGCTTGACACGAAAAAGGGAACTATGCTCAAGGTTGGTTTTATTTTTTAACGATCTTGAAACCAAGAATAAACAGTGCTGAAGGTGGCATGTTTCATTTTAACACAAGCTTGAAACATAAAATAGTTGTTCTCTCAAACCTATTCTTACCCAACATGATATCCATAGGTTGGTAGGTTCCCCCCTTACATAAGAAGTTAGCAACTTAAATCCAATATGATATCCATAGACTAGACCCATGCCCCCCATTTTACCTATGATGGGAAGAAGCTAAGTAGAAGAAGGGGAAGGAATCACAAGAACATGCGCCACATTCATGGTAGTTTGATGACTAGGAGTAATGTGATGGCCAGTTGTAACAAAGGAAAGTTTATCAATGGTCACAATATTCCCATCATGGGGAAGATGCATCACTCTAAAAAGTGTGGACACTACAACCTTCATTGCGTACACATAATCATGTCCAAGGAGCAGATTGAAATCTAAAGGACCTTGGACCACCATAACATCAATACAGACAGTTTTCCCTCCTAATGTGATATGTAAATCAAGAAGGATCCCTAAAGGTGTAGTAGGTATTCAATTAAAATACAGTGTCTGATCGGTGGCTGGAACAAGTTGAGGAGAACCTAAATATTTCCAAGAAGTTGAGGATAGAATACTAACAGAATCCCCTTGACCAATGATAGTGTGAATCATTTGCCTAGTAGTACCTTGAACAACTATCTGGAAAGGAACACCTGAATGAAGAAGAGACTCTGTTAGGTTACTCCACTAAAAGGAAATAACCTCACTATTGGGAGAGGGTTCTATCGAAAGAGACAAAATTTCCTCTTGCCGAGAACAATCAAAACGAAGCATAAAAACTTCAACATGTTTTAGTTCATTCTCTACTGGGAGAGAAGAACAAGATGAATATTTGGTCAAAGCGACTACTTGAGTATTAACACTCTCTGATGAAAGAGTGGGATCGAGTGGAAATGACATCGACTCAACCAATGTAACTTCACTCTCCAAAGGAAGAGTGGTATCAACCAAGGATGGAACTGAATCGACCAATTTAACTTCACTCTTCAAAGGAAGAGTGGGATCAACCGATATTAGACTTGGATCAATCACTTTATCAACCAATAGGATGTCAAGGGACAACTTACGATAACCTGTTGGAAGCCGTTATTGAGGAACAATAATATCTTCCAACAACTTAGAAGCTTCATCCATAAGAGGACAAAGGTAAGTAAAGTGCATTTCCTTCTAGAGAAAGCAAGGATTTATGACTTTACACTTCCAACTCTTAACTACAGAGTCACTGATTGATGGGGGATCATCAGTATGATGACCAGAGGCTGATGACATCGGTTGTCGGGAAACCTTAGACAATTCTTCTAAAACTAGGCCATACCATGACAATCTTTCAGAAGGTGATAACCCTTGCAAATCCTGCAAGGGTATTTTGGTTTAGAAAGTTTTCAAATGTGCATATCAACACTCTCCACACTGGAAGGAGTAATTGGTTGAGACTTGGTTTTTTGTTTGTTTTTTCTTCTTCTTAATCTTCCTTTTCTTTTTCTTCTTATCCACCTAACTACTAGTACTATAACTTTCAACAAGTGAAGAGGGAGAAAAGGGAGAAGACACATTAGGCGAAGAAGGAGAGGGATCAACATGAGGTTGATGCTCTCATGATGAAGGATTAGAATCTGAAGCAGTTGGTGTACATGGGATAACTGGACTGGAGAATAACCAAACGACTAATATAATAGTCAATCTAGGAAGGCTTAACGTAGCCATGACAGAAGGACCAACATCCCCATATGGAGGGAAAACAAAAGACATTCTTGGTAAAGGAGTCTTTTGGTTGGTAGTCCTAGAAGGAGAAGCCATAACTATGTAACAAAACTATCTCTCTCTTCTAAGAAATTCTAACTGTACATACAACAAGCACTACTTAAACTAAAGAAAAAAGCAAAATATGTGAAAGGAGTGGATGAAAGGTCTGGAACCTCACAGGATTTTCAAATCACCACAAATCGCTATATACCGCAGGGTCCAATGGTAGAGCATCACAAAGAGGATTGGGACCATACCCTTGCCTGAATACCTGAATACCTAGACAGTACGTGCATAGTAATATCCCCGAGTGTTGTTCTCAGTGTATTGCGATGATAGGACGACCAAAGGGCTGTACTTAGATGGTCACATGATTTCTAAAGGTGTCTCTCGATATACACAAGGTACATGGGAGCTCCATCCGTAGTAGTGTTGTCTAATGCACAACCGTTCGAAAGGGGCCTTCTGATATACAACTAAGTACGTGAAGTACCTTTCGATATCTATTTACAAGTAATGGATGGAATAAAATACGGAGTTAAAATCTGATTTATGAATATTTTCATAATGATTAAGATTGAAATCCTTACAAAATCTTTGATTTGAGCTTGATTTCTAGATAATCATTCATTTTGGGTTGGTGTTTTGCATGATACAACTACTAGGATAAGGGATTCCCCACTTAATAAAGTAGAGGCTTATATAATTTGCAACTGTAAATGAATATGGAAACCATTTTAATGAAACTCTGAAGAATATCTATCACTATGTAAGTATGGGTGTGGGATACATATTACCATATATTCACAAGTTAATTAATTCTTCCTATAGTAAATAAATTATCTTGATGAAACCCCATGGACATGTAATGGGTTGACTATGTGTACTTGGAATGAAGTGAAATAAAGATTCATAGCATGAATTTGTTTGAGATGTAAATGGAGTCTTTACTTTATTTAGAAATGAAGAAAACTAGTATTTGTATAATGAATGTCAGTGGGTGGTATGAACTAGTTGGAATAATTTCATCATTTGGATAATGTATTTAGTAAGAACGAACTATTTACATTATTCTATTTTATTTTTATTTTTAGTGTGCTTGATTGATGTAAAATTAAGTTGATTTTGAAATTATTGAAATTGTGACAATTTTATTGTAAAGAGTTAGATGGTTTATTTTTCTTCTTGGATTAAGAAGAATTAATTCAATCAAATTTAAAACATATTTCATATATTTGTTTCAAGAAAGGAAAAATATACTTCTTGGAAATTTTATTGGTTGTATAGATCACCATTTAACATTAGTTGAATTGCACTTAACTAAATTATTTAAATAAATTATGAGGATTGAATCCATGTATTTCTCTAAACTATTGCCAAGTGGGTTACAAGATTAACAATTCATATTATATATGAACATGATTCATGATTTTCTTTGAACTTGCTGAGGATTAAAAGAATAGTAAATTAGAGACAAAATCCCTTATGTTGATGGAACTTAGTTCCATTTTATCTTAGATATTTGACATGAGAATAATAGTAAATTTGTTCGAAGTTCTTCTTGATAATAAGAATGAATGCTTGTGATATTCTTCGAAGGAAAATTGAACATAAGTGAGATATCATTCTTGAAATCTCATTCTTTGCATGTCTAAACTCTCTCTACTAGTAGATTTGGATGAGAAAATGAAGCCTCAACTATAAAATGAAACCTTGTGTAAGACCCTCATACCAAAGAGCTCGTGGTTTTGGGTAGTTATGGAAGGGAATATGTTTTTCAACTAGATTTTTGCAAACCATTTTGTTGGCCTCTTTTGAGTTCCCAGGAAACCTTGGATACTTTATTGAAATCCCTATATTGATTTAGTACCCAAAATTTATTTTAAAATTTTGAGCATAGTTTTTACAATGCTTATATGATTCTATTAAAGAAAAATAGTGTAAATATTTGGTCTAGGCTCAATTCACATTTTCTTTTTCCATGATGCATGTTTTTGTATATGATATATAGTGGAAACATGATACACATATTTGAGTATATTTTTGTTATTATTTTTACTATCTCTTTGGAAACCAAGTGAAGACCATCATTTATTTTGTATACATGCCTAGATTCATTGCATTAAGTAGGGTTTTAAGTTGTGTTTAATTCCACAAATTTATTACACTTCTCATAGTTTGCATGATTTTATCTCATACATTGCATTGGACATTAGATACCCATATCTAATCATGTGTATCCGATTGATATTGATTAGGAGCATTTTACATGTATTTTTTTGTTTCAATTATGATCTTGTTGATGATGCATGATTCATATGATTAACATTTTAATGAGTAGGAGTTGGTAGTTAACTTAGTTACTTGTTGGTAAGGATGCTCAACTCATAGATGACAGTGGAATCTATTGGTTAAGAACACACATATATATATATATATTGTTGTAGGTATAGATTTTAGATATCCATCCCATTTTAAGTGTTATATGAAAGATATATGATGGATATATGTATTCTAGTTTGAGTGTCCAGCTGTGTCATATTTTTGCACGTGTTGGTGAAATCATGACCCTACTCTTACTACCTATCTCTATCGGTGCAATAAATGTGATAGTGAGAAGGTGTATAATTATTAATCCCCCCATTGGGTGGTTCTAAATGTTAATGTGTTCCTTGGTATGATCATTACATTGTTAAATCTCTGACAAGTGTGGATGGTAATATCGATAATCTTATCCAAGTCAGTGGAGTGAAACTCTACCAATGAAAGCATGTTAACCATCACAATGATGGTTACTTCAATCATTTATTATTATGATTTTGCTTCCATCAATTATTATTATTATTATTATTTTGGGTTTATGGTTGAATTTTCCACTTAGTTAACTCATCGATATGTGTATGTATACAATTTGATCCATTGCATATTCCACTTCTTGCTGCAATTTGAAGGACATGGATGTAGAAATTAACCTATTAACAAGTTTTGTAGGTGACTTAACCATTTTGCAATATAAACATTTTTATGAAGGACAATGTCAAATCGTTCAGTATGTAGTTACATACCTTAGGAACTTTGTTAGTTAAGTGTCAATGCCATGGCTGGATATGTGAATTCCAAGCTCTTTATTTTGTATCAAAATTTGTATGTCAATGGGAAACCATACCCTATTTTCATATATATGTGAGCATACAAATTAATAGGCTACCATGCATGTAGGATTTTAAATCCCAATTGTATGAGTTATTGTTATATCCATGACTAGAGTTTGTACCATAAAGACTTGATTAACTATTGAACCAATAATTGGTTGTTTGTAACAATTTTAATCATATTAATCTTTTTATATGCTTAGTTTCTATAGTAAGTTTTATTGACACAAGTCTTATAGCTAAGTGTTTTCACAATCCATTATTGGTTGATACCTTTTGATTGTCAAGGAAATTTACATGGTTAGTGGATTGGAATGGATTGTGGTTTCACAATGTTAGCAAAGAGTGTCAACATGAAATTAAAATTGATATATTTTGGATCATCGCACTTGATGTCTCATATGTTACATGATGGACTAGGCAAATGTTACTTGTCTAATGGGACTTGTAAAATCTTAGTTTCACTACTCGAGATGACATTTCTAATATGCATCATGGTTTCTTTTTTCTGTTTGATTAAAATTCAAGCAATGTTTATCCTGAGAGCGGGCTTATGTACTATCTCGTCATGGTTAGTATAATTTTGTGCACTCAAGGAGGAGGATTTTTTATGGATTTTGTATGTCGGACTTAAATGTTATGGGCTTGGATGGGTCTCTTGACTAGTGAACATTGATATATATGCATATATTATATACATTATTTCATCCTTGCTTATGGAATATTATATCTCTGATTATATCTATCATATCAATATTGATTAATAACATGTTATATGTTGGTTTATTTTTATGCATCTAGTTACTAACATGGATTATGATATAAGATAGTGACTTATGGATGATTATTGATGTCCAACACATATAGTTGATTATGATGTTTTTGACGATACATAATTGGTATGATTATGTATGATTAACCTTGTAATGAGTAGGATTTCACATGAAACGTAGTTACTTGTCGATAAATATTTTCAAATCAAATATGATTGTTTGGATGCATTTCATGAGAGAAAAAATTACCTGGGAGGTCATGTACACATTAGTTTTTGAGAAATGTGATTAATTTAATTCACTCTTAATTTTAATTGGTTCTCTTAATCTACAAGGGTAGGATGTGTGCACATCTACGTAAGCAAACAACACCACCATATGTGTATGCCATCACAATTAATACCCTGAGAGAAGCACAAAGATTCAAGTAAGAATAGATGAGAGTCTGTTGGAATGTATAATTTGAATATTGCATGTGTAATGATGTTTAGAGTGATGTTGTAAGATGTATTATCTAGCATTGGAAGTCATAAATAATTGTAATATTATGTAAAAGTAGTTTTCCCCCATGCATCATGGAGTAATATGATCTTGTTTCCATTATTTATAAATTTGTGAAAAATCAAATTCCACATGTATTTTGGGATGTTATTTTTTCACACCTTTTGGTATGTAATAGAGGCTAAGGAGAGCCTTTGGTCATATATTATGAATGGAAATTTGTGGAGCATATGTGGGGTGAATCTTTCTTAAAAGATTGGTGATATCCAAAGAACGAAAAATACCAAACCTTCATGTGTGTAATGCCCCCAATATTTCACTATGGACCACTCCATTGGAGTAGGGAATTCAATTGTCTAAGGTCACTTGGAATAAACTAAAGAAGAATAATAAAGTGGTGATTTTGGGTCATAATGCACTATGGAAAAACCAAGATCCAGGGGAAAATTTATGAAGCAAGGAATCATTCTCTCCTAAAAATAATTTTTATTAATATTTTGAGAGAATATGGATAACCAGAGAACATTAGAGGATAAGTGGGTCCATTATGAGGTGTAAATTCCTTCCAAGTTGGAAAGAATCTCATCATGAAGGAATTTCATGAGGTGTAACTTCCCCGAGATAAAAGTGTCTAAGGAATGTACACTTGTTGGAGGAGAATCCAATGTTGGTGAGGATATCGACGAGGGTGAGAATACCAAGGAAAATGAAAATCCCATTTAACCAAGAATATCTAAAGATGTTGAATTTGGGGATGGTGGACCTTCCTATTCATGAGAAATCTCATTCTATTTCCCCATAAGGCCCAAAATGGCAACTTGGGAGAGATGAAGTGTCATAGGGAAATTATTCGCTCCTAAAATGAATTTCTTAATTATTTTCGAGAGATTATTCAAGAAGGATATGAAAGGAATTATTCTCTCATCAAAATAATATCAATTAATATTTTATTAATAAATTTGAGAGAAAATTCTATAAGAAGGGAAAATGAGAAATATCAATTATAAAAGAAGGATGATGACTCCTTGAGGAACTTTTGGATAATTAAATTTGGTATTGGATAGATATTATGTATTTGAATCTTGGGATATGTGCTCATTACATTTGTGACAGGTTTTGGTATTGAAATATTCCACCCTAGATAGAGTGAGAGGAGATATCATCTAGATCACTTCATTTCGGATTCATTGCAGTTGTTGAGAGAGATCATCCCAAAATTTGTACTGAGATTCATTGATAAGATTATGTTGTGAGTTTTTCAACATGAAAAATGGGTAAATAGGTCCATGCTGGTAACATATAATCAGACAGTGTATAATGGTAGGTCCACGTAGGCAAAGAAAATATTTCCCATGTGGCAATGCTACTATTCAAAATTTGACCCATGTGGCCCACCATGGATGGGGATTTTTAATGACTTTGACTAACAAATTGTTGATGAAATTTCCATTGATGCTAACATGTGTTGATGTATTTGTAAATTCATATATTCTAATGTATATTATCATTGTATGTTGTTGTGCCCCCATTGGGGGTGTGTGTTACCCCTTTACTGGATGTCTAAATTGTGTCTAGACCTTGAGGTACAACCTCTGTTGTAAGTCGAGGAAATAGTCCCTAGTGTAACATCATGTAATATGTAATTGTGGTCTCTCTAGGAGAAGTGGGCCCCATGTGAGATGACATGTTGATGGCCTAAATGACCAAATCTATCCAAGACTTCTGTTAACAGGTTGAATTTATTGACATAAATCTTCCTTCCGTAAACGTTGTTGAATGCGGGATACGAAAATGTATTTCTTTGAATTTTGTTCCCCATAGATCTCCTTTCGCAATTCTCCTTTTCCACAACTTGTGGGATGTGGGATACAGGATGTGGATTCACAATATTTATTTTTGAAACTAATTATGTTTGCAACGGTCTATTCCGCATGCGAGATGCAAGATGTCGGACCGCAATTTCCATATTTCCCTGATTTCGCAACTCAAAATTTCCGCACTGTTGATTCTTGCAGGTTAATTCTCAGTCGTTGATCTGTTTCCAAAAGAGGAACAGATTGTGACCGTCGATTTCTGTTGCAATATTTCTCCGTCGTTTGATATCCTCTGAGATATTTCTTCGTAGATCTCCAAATTGACCATTGACAGGATCAATTTCTCCGCAACTTAGAAACTAAGAAATTATACACATAATTTATATGGAGCGGACATAGGATGAATTCATAATTCTACAGATTTATATATCAACATGGAATTCATCAAAACACAAAAAATGTAATCCGGTGTTCTTTATTCAATCAAATCGAAAACTTGAACACAAAGAATTTATTTCTTCACGCCTTCTATGCACACTCTTTGTTATCTCATCTCTTGCTCTACTCTGCTGCACTATTTTTTCTCGCTTCATTCTATCACATTGAAATCATTTTATAACACTTCGAAAAAAACCTGTCTAATCTAAATAAGTTGGATATGAGGACCTAACAAAAGTAAAGCCTATCGACAAAGATAAATCCTTGAGTAATCCATGCAGGGATCAAGGAGAACAAAGGAAAAATTGCAACTTATTACAATCAAAACTAATTCTATCTACTTATCAATGAACCCTATCTAGAACTTGGTTACAAGGAAAGCTTATTCATCATTCAATAAACCTTGAGTTGGATGCTCATGTATCATACTCCCGGGGAAGAAAATAATTTTTCATTAAGTCTTCAGGCAGTACATTGTACTTGGAAATTTCTTGCTCTATCATCTTGGTTGCATCTTCAGTCGGTTGATTTCTCAATTTGACCAGGGATTGAAAGAAAGTTTTGTTCATGATCTTCCTTAAGATTCTTTTTTCAAGGATGGATTCAATATGAGGTTGTTCCTTTTTTGGGAATTTGTCCTTGCCAATCTATAGCTGGATCATCTCTATATGAAGTTACACCATCTGGTTGGATACCTGCATCTCTAAAAACATACAAATCTGAAACATTAAAAATTGGTGAAATCTGAAGGTCAGAAGAAGTTCATTTTCATAAGCATTTGTAGAAAACTTCCTTAAAACTTTACAAGGTCCAATATTTTTAAGCTTCAAATTATTATAAGTTCCCTTATAAAATATTTCCTTTTTAAGATAGGCCATTACTAAATCTCCAATCTAGAAATTCACTTCTCTCCTCTTTAGGTCTTCTCTCTGTTTATACTTCTCTGCACTTTCATGTAATATATTCTCAATGGTTTCTTGTAGCCCATGCATACTAACTACAAAGTATTCACCCTCTGCACTTCTCTTTTCCTGTTTTCCCAAATATCTAAGTTCATATACACCTCTTGGATGCATCCCATAGACAATTTGGAAAGGACTCATACATGTACTTCTATTGGGTGAATCATTGTATGTGAACTCAGCTTGAGCTAAAGCCAAGTCCCACTATTTTGTATGTTCATACACCAAAATTCTCAGTATATTTCCCAAATTCCTATTTACCACTTCATTCTGTCCATCAGTATGAGGGTGATAAGTAGAACTAAAACTGAGATTAGTCCGCAATTTCTTCAAGAGAATTCTCCAAAAATGACCAACAAATTTTGTATCTCTGTCAGACACAATACTCAAAGGAAAAATAGTTTGTGCCCAAAATACTTATATTGATTTAGTACCCAAAATCCATTTTAAAATTTTGGGCATGGTTTTTACATTTCTTATATGATTCTATTAAGGAAAAATAATGTAAATGTTTGGTCTAGGCACAATTCATATTTTCTGTTTCCATGATGCATGTTTTTGTATACGATATATAGTGGAAACATGATACACATATTTGAGTATACTTTTGTTATTAGTTTTATTATCTCTTTGGAAACCAAGTGAAGACCAGCATTTATTTTGCATACATGCCTAGAGTCATTGTGTTCAGTAGTGTTTTAAGTTATGTTTAATTCCACAAATTTATTATAGTTCTCATAGTTTGCATGATTTTATCTCATACATTGCATTGGATATTAGATACCCATATCTAAGCATGTGTATCTGATTGATATTGATTAGGAACATTTTACATGCATTTTTTTGTTTCAATTATGATCTTGTTGATGATGCATGATTCATATGATTATGTATGATCAACATTTTAATGAGTAGGAGTTGGTACTTAACTTAGTTACTTGTTGGTAAGTATGCTCAACTCATATATGATAGTGGAATCCATTGGTTAAGAACACGCACACGCGCGCGCGCGCACACACACACACACACAAACATATATTGTTGTATGTATATATTTTAGATATCTATCCCATTTTAAGTGTTATATGCAATATATATGATGGATATATGTATTCTAGTTTGAGTGTCCAACTGTGTCATATTTTTGGATGTGTTGGTGAAATCGGGACCCTACTCTTACTACCAATCTCTATCGGTGTAAGAAATGTGATAGTGAGAAGGTGTATAATTATTAATCCTCCCCATTGGGTGGTTCTAAATGTTAATATGTTCCTTGGTATGATCATTGCATTGTTAAATTTCTTACAAGTGTGTATGGTAATATCGATAATCTTATCCAAGTCATTGGAGTGAAACTCTACCAATGAAAGCATGTTAACCATCACAATGATGGATACTTCAATTGATTATACATGCCATTTTTAATATTCAAATTATGATTTTGCTTCCATCAATTATTATTATTATTATTGTGGGTTTATGGTTGAATTTTCCACTTAGTTAAGTCATCGATGTGTGTATGTATACAATTTGATCCATTGCATATTCCAATTCTTGTTGCAATTTGAAGAACGTGGAATTAGAAATTAACCTATTAACAAGTTTTGTGGGTTAGGTAACCATTTTACAATATGAACATTTTTATGAAGGACAATGTCAAATATTTCATTATGTAGTTACATACCTTAGGAACTCTGTCAATCAAGTGTCAATGCCATGGATGGATGTGTGAATTCCAAGCTCTTTATTTTGTAGCAAAAATCATATGTCAATAGGAAACCATATCCTATTTTCATAGCTACGTGAGCATACAAATTAATAGACTAACATGAATGTATGATTTTAAATCCCAATTGTATGAGTTATTGTTATATCCATGACTATAGTTTGTACCATAAAGATTTGATTAACTATTGAATTAGTTGTTTGTAACATTTTTAATAATATTAATCTTTTTATATTATGCTTTGTTTCCATAGTAAGTTTTCTTGACACAAGTCTTATAGCTAAGTGTTTTCACAATCCATTATTGGTTGATACCTTTTGATCGTCAAGGAAATTTACATGATTAGTGGATTCAAATGGATTGTGCTTTTACAATGTTAGCAAAGAGTGTCAACATTAAATTAAAACTTGATATATATTGGATCATCGCACTTGATGTCTCATATGTTATATGATGGACTAAGTAAAGGTTACTTGTCCAATGAGACTTGTCCAATCTTAGTTTCACTACTTGGGATGCCATTTTTGATATGCATCATGGTTTCTTTTTTCTATTTGATTAAAAATCAAGCAAAGTTTTTCCTAAGAGTGGACTTATGTAGTGTCCCATCATGGTTAGTATATTTTTGTGACACTCAAGGAGGAGTATTTTTTATGGCTTTTGTATGTCAAACTTATATGTTATGGACTTGGTTGGGTTACTTGACTAGTGAACACTGATATATATGCATATATTATATACATTATTTCATCCTTTATTATGGATTATTATATCTCTAATTATATGTATCGTATCAATATTGATTAAGAACATGTTATATGTCTGTTTATTTTTATGCATCTAGTTACTAACATGGATTATGATATAAGATTGTGACTTATGGATAATTATTGACATGCAGAACATATACTTGATTATGATGTTGTTGACGATACATAATTGATATGATTATGTATGATTAACCTTGTAATGAGTAGGATTTCACATGAAACTTAGTTACTTGTCGATAAATATGTTCAAATCAAATATGATTGTTGGATTCATTTCATGACAGAAAAAATGACCTGGGATGTCATGTACACATTAGTTTTTGCAAAATGTGATTAATTTAATTCACTCTTAATTTTAATTGGTTCTCTTAATATACAAGGGTAGGATGTGTGGCATGTGCACATCTAGGGAAGAAATATATTACAATCAACACCATCAGATGGGTATGAAATCACAATTAATACCCAAAGAGAAGCACAAAGATTCAAGTAAGAATAGATGAGAGTCTGTTGGAATGTATAATTTGAATATTGCATGTGTAATGATGTTTAGGATGATGTTGTAATATGTATTATCTAGCATTGGAAGTCATAAATAACTGTAATATTATGTAAAATTAGTTTCCCCACATGCATCATGGAGTAATATGATCATGTTTCCATTCTTTATAAAGTGGTGAAAAATCAAATTCCACGTGTATTTTGGCATGTTATTTTTTCATACCTTTTGGTATGTAATAAAGGTGAAGGAGAGACTTTGGGAATATCTTGTGAATACTATTGTAATGTTGTTGCTAGGAATATTGTACCTCTTGCAAACAAGAGTTGTTCCTCTAGTCTGAATGGTTCATATCTAGAACAAATGAGTAACATGAAATGTCAAACTCTCCCGAGATCTGTTTAAACACTTGAATGGATTGCCATGCTTCTTTTATTAACATATGTATTCACTATCCTTGCATATTTTTCCTTTGCTTACCTGCAAAAATAGAAGAAAACAATAGAAAGTGATAGTATACAAGATATACAAACTCGATCTATGTTTTTGGCCAAGAAGTTAAGCATTACTTACACATGATACAACATATATGGAAAAGAGAAAACATTCTTTATTAACAATAATTAGAAATAATACAACCTTGGTGCCTTAGTTGAGAGCCCCATCCAATATCCCTTTTGCCTCTATCTTCACCTTTCCTCTGAAGACTCAAGAATTATTTTGGCAGATTGTGGGTATGCAACACAATTCTTCCTCCTTTCTCCCATGGGGGATGAGCCAGTATTTAAAGGAATGGGAGGATTGGTATGGTTGAGGATGGTGCAGGAGGGATCAACCACAGCCAACCCAACTAGTACCTCCAGGATCTGGTGGCTCCTACAATTAGTAGGATCACCAAATTTAGCCCTTGGCCAAATTTTGCACTAAAATTACCACCACGCAATTCTACTTCTGCAACATCGTCTTTGCAACACTGTTTCCGCAACAGGATTTTTGTAAATCAATTCCCACAAGTATGTTTCCACAATAGGCTTTCCGCAAGCAGGTTGTGGGATGCAGGATGCACGACCAACTTTCCAAAGTTGCTCCCTCGCAACTTTACTACCGCAACTCTTTCGATAGTCAAATATTTGTGGCCTTCTCCATGACTGTTGATCTACTCTTTGATGCAGATATCACAGATATTTGTAGATCCGTTATCACCCTTGCAACTTCCATTGCAGATCTCTCCCAGACCATCAGATCTTCGTATACAGACTCAATCTCTACTGTTCATTTTCTGCAAAAACCGGTGAAGGTAGTGTTGAGGCCTAGAAAATCACAGGTAACAATAGCTAGGGATTCTCCTCAGTAAACTTTCCCAACTAGACCATTACTGTTTGGTATGGGGAATCCATCCGGTTTACGGTTTGGATACCGTAGGTCAAGTAACAAAATACAGGGTTTTACCGGTTACAGCCTGGTCCACCATGTATATTTTTTAGTTTTTTGAATTTAAGTATGATATGCAAGTGCCTATATAAGAATGTAGATTGATAGAGAATATGAGGAGTAGTCATAATGTGATGCGTAGGGTGTTACCTCTCATCTTAACTCTCTCACATCTAAATCACACACAGCAAGAAACTAAAACTAACTATCTAACCTATCCCTAGGGAGCAAGATTAACATTTATCAATGAGTAATGTGTTCTGCGCATGCATTAAGAAAATTCACAGATAGTTGTTACTTATTTCAAAACACATGAACATTAATAGATATATGAACAACAAGATAGCTCATTGTTTATGAAAATCATTCATTACTCATAGTGGATATTTCATAGAATAAACTAGAGTGCATTCATAACAAGAACATAGGTTCAAAGAGTTGGAATGATCTCACAGTTAATGGATGCAAGCTGAAAACAAAATAGTTCACATTCAACAAATCCATAGCACAGCATTTGAAATCTTCCACCAAGCTTTCTCCAACAGGAAACTTGTAATTATTTATTGCAAAAGGAAATAGTTATTCTTACAACATACTCTCACAAATATATCTGGGAAAAAGGCCCCATTGATATCTAACTCTCCTATATTTATACAAAACAACAAACTTTTGGGTTGCCCCTTATGACCTTTGGGCTCCCCCTATGACCTTTGGGCTCCTTCCCAACTGTTTAATCTCACAAATTTGTCTTTTAGTGAGTGTTGTACAATATGTTATATTAAATTAAAATTTAATAGCACTTTTATAAAGAGAGACCAGCTAGGTTGCTGATGAAATTTTCCCAAGCCTAGGCCTCTACTGCTATCGATCTGTTGAGATCTTAGACCCTTACTTTCTTCTTCTCTTTCTCCATCTCTGCTTCTTCATTTTCTTTCTCTTTCTTCCTTGCTGCCTCCTTTCTTCTGCTTTGTCTTCTAGACATATCTTCTCTACAGCAGCAATCACCCTATCATGAATAACCAAAAAAATGTATTAGTCCATTTACCTTCTCCGTATGCATTATGTAAAATAAACTAAATATAGTGTTACTGCATGAAAAAATGACAAAATAAAGAAATCCTGCGAGTTTGTGCCTTGAAATCCGCTAAATCCATTGTCCAAACTAAAATCACAAGCTCAATAAAAAGACTCTTTACCTCAATCTAGGCCACATATAGACTAACTCGAAATCATGAAAGCATTAATCATAACAATGTAATCGGAAAATCTGAACCCTAAATTGTGCTCTTCATCTCGGAGAAACTTAGACTCGACCAAAACCCACAGAAAAAATTTCCCATCATCAAATAGAGTAAAAGCACACAAAAAAGGCAGAAAAAACCTTCTCAGCAAGCAGAAATACTAAGCATCGGATGAAAACAAAACTCTCATCGGTGGGCAGAAGCATTATAGCATCAGATGGTTAGTTCATTAAGCCGCTGCAATGGCGGAAACCATATAGACTAAGGGTTTTAGGACAATAGAAAAACATTGATGGTCGACAACTCTAAAGCTAAAGGTCTTAGCTCAAAACCACTAATCATCGACGATATAGTTAATTAAGGAGCTGCAATAGCAGAAAACAATCAAACTACGGCTTCCGATCAAAGTCATAAACCATTTTGATAGTGAAGAAACAAAAATAATGAAAAGCAATAAACCATGGAATTGGCAAGGATAAGAACTAATCCGTCGAAACTTTTACCATCTGCCCTATGAAACGGTGGCAACTTAGAAGACTAATGCTCCAATAGTGATAAAAAAAAAACGCCGAAAGTCAAAAGTAAAAGTTTTTTTGAAAAATAAACCAAGGAAATAAAATCCCATCGGCAAAACATGACTTTCCATTGGGACGTTCATTAGTTGGCTTCCGAAACTACAGCTACATAGAGAACTATGGCCCCGATTCACTGTTCAAAAGACTTTCTACAATGAAAACAAAAATATATCATTGCAAAGCAAAAGGTTTGAACCAATAAAACCACGCATCTACGAAAGTAAGAACTGTCCATCGACCTGTTCTCTATTTGTCCTCAGAAACAGCAGTTGTATAGATAACTAAAGCTCCGATTCAAACTTCGATTGCCCTCTGATAGCGATAAAACCAACCATCAAAAATTCAAAGAAAATTTAAGTGTTCAAAAGTTTCTTGACTAGACAGCCATGAAATCAGTTCGTTTAACCTCTGAATCGGCGACGACATAGATAACTAAAGTTCCAACTCAAACTTCAACTGACTTTCTATAGTGCTAAAACAAAATCATCGACAGAGCAAATGTTAAAAAATAAACAAACTCCATAATCAAAAGCTTTGGCTAGACAAAGGCAAATTTAGATCAGCCAACTTCTGAAACGAAGGAAACAATTGACCTCAATTCAAACTCAAGAAAATCCATATTTGTAGCAGAGGGAAAAAATAGAGTTCAGGAAACCAAAAAAATCCAGGTAAGATAAAATCAAAAGGAGGGTCCAAAATTTTTCAAAAATTTGGGAAAAAAGTTGCAGCTGCAACAATTGGCGACTACCTGGTGAACCCAGATCTCTAGACAATTTCTTCCTTAAATAACAGACTGTCTGACAATAAAACCAACATGTTGAATTCTTCTAGATATTTGGATTTCTCAAATGGAAAATGTATGTACTTTTGATCATTGATGATAGTCCAATTTAGGAAAATGGAAACCAAGATTTCAAAGTCAAGATAACTCTTTTGAGGCCAGGAATATGAGTTTCATTTTTTGCCTCTCTCTTCGGGTAGCTCCCAGCTTAGACACCACAGTATTGTAACATATGGTAAACATAAATATTCATTTGTTCCTCATTCCCATGCCATTTTTCACTTTTGTGCTTTTGGACCTTTTTGTCCGTTTTGAGTCCTCATGCATGCTTTTCTTTTTGAATTTTTATTTAGGATCCTCTATCCATAGTGTCCTTTTGCATGAGAGATGTATCTAATTTTCAGCTCATGGACGGAGAAGATTGGCAATTTTGTACTCATTTGGTTCAGTACTTCGTTTTGATACATATTGCTTTCTTAGGATAGTTTTGACTCTTATTTGCCTTTTGGCTTTCAATTCTTGGCATGGGATCATTTATATATAATATACTGTTTACCCTGCTTCCTTTCCATGGGTCTTTTGCTGTCACCCCCTAAGACATTTTTTAAATGTGAGATGGATGGAGCCCCGAAATAGTATTCCATACCTTTCGATCCTAAGTTATTTTACAAGGATTAAGTAGGACTTCAATGTGTTCATAGCCATTTAAGAAAACTACAAAACTAGAAGAATTCTTTCAGATAAATCAATAATACACAGTCTTATAATCAAGGATTTTAGTTAATTCAGAATTTTGATGATCTCCATGCAACCAAAAGTTTGATTCTTTTATTGAAATTGATCAAAATCCATCTAAAACAAACAGAAATAAATAAAAAATAAACAAACAAATCAGTTTATTTATGTACAATATAATCAAGAAATAAAAAAGCAAGAAAAATAAAGTTTGAGAACTAAACCACTAAATGGTCAGTTCTCTGCCCACCCCTGTAAATATGGCAACTTGTAAGTTGAGGGGCTAGGCTTGACTGCAAATTGAAAAAGGCCTACCCATTATCTAGTTCTAAGAAATTTTAAATAAAAACTATGTCTGAAACTAAATCTACTATTTTACAGTCAATCTCATCATCTCATGAAAATTGAAGGAGATCGGGCTAGGTGTTTGGTGTACTGCTGGCTTCTTCCGATTGGTAGTTTCTTGGTTCTAGCTCAATTAGATAATTTCCCAACATAGAATTCATTGGTTCATTTTTTTCTTCCAATTGAGTAACATTGTGCTTCATGTGGGGCTCTCTTAATATTTTTATCTGATTTGGACTTCCCTTATGAGGAAACCATAGATGTGACCAATCTGATGCGAAATATCAATTTAACCTTCCTGACCAATCTCGATTCAAAACAAGTCCATAAACATCGGGTATGTTTTCTACTGCAACATCAATGTACTGACATATCTTTTCATTTGCAGATAAGTGAATCGGAACATCCTCCATTTCCTCGACTACTTTCACATTGGTCTTGTCTAGCTGAGTAACTTGCCAGGTAGATGGTTAAGGTTGTCCATTTATCTTCTTACAGACTGAAAGTGGCATAACATTGACTACTGACCCTGATTCTACTAAACAACTGTGCACGTTATGATTTGAAATCTCAAAAGTCAAGAGGAATGGTGGGGTTTTAAACCTAGCCTTACCTTCCACACTTTCTTCGACAATTTCTTCTACAGGTTGGTTGTTAGTGGGGAGCTCTTCCTATGGTACTTCAAGTGATTTCAACGATATTTCTTTCTATTAGGTTAAAATGAGCATCATTAAATAACAATATGCAAGAAAATAAACATTGCAAGCAACATTCAAGATAGACACACAATATACCCTGGAAACCCCATGCGGGGAAAACCAGCACCAATGAAGATCTTCATTACATGGCCAAAAACGGCCATCCGATCCAAGTGAGATAGCCACCGCTCACCTCTAGGCCACTATACAATGGAGCCTCCTCAAGCCTTATAAAGGCTTAATCACATTCAATACCATGGGACAATACCATGGGATACAACAAACCATGTGCCCAAACCATGTGCAAGACCTAAACCATCTTTGACTTAATCACGAGTCAAGGTTAACCCTAACAATCCCCCCTTTAAACTTGACTTCGAGTAATCACCAACTCCCCTCAAATATTTACCGAGGAATCTTACATACACCCCCCTATCACCTAGCTCTATCTCCCGACTTTACCGGTGGGTTACCCGGGGTATGCAAGCCCTACCAAGTCTTACAACCATATGCCCATTTACATGCAAACCGCTCCATTACATTTTTTTTTCATGTTCCTTCATGGTGACTACACCATCACCATCCATTGCTTCATCCTCTCGCTTTCTATGCTCGCTTCCTTGCTCATCTTTTGTCATGCTCCTTTTTTACCTACATCCAAAATCTGTCATTGATGTCCATATAAAGAAAAATCTATTTATCGAATTACATGGGTCATCGGCCACTGTAACCACCAGTTCTCTAGGAATTCTCTTCACATACATGGCTCATCAATCTTGGTCCCAAAATTGAGATTAAACCATCTCACATTTCTCCCGCAATCGAAGACTCAACCTCTCTGATCCACATCAAGCTAGGCTACGAGTACACCTGCCACCCTCGTACCTACCTAGTGGTTCATTCCACACTTGATGTAACATCCCTTCTTTGTGCATAAGAGGGATACCTTGTGCTTTTAGCATCCATAGAAATCCAAACTTTCCTACAGCTAAGTTTAACATGGACCAAAAAATTACTACTATTGTGTCGGGTACCACTGAACATGCACCCCACAATTTGATTCAACATAGAAACACCAACGAGCATAACCAAGCCAAACCATGGCTCTGATACCAGTTGTTAGGTTAAAAAATGAGAAACATTAACAATAATGAGCGAGAAATAAGTAGTATCACAAGCAACCAGATATAGACACACAATATACCCTGGAAACCCCATGCGGGGAAAACCAGCACCAATGAAGATCTTCATTACATGGCCAAAACCGGCCATCCGAGCGAAGTGAGCTAGCCACCGCTCACCTCCAGGCCGCTATACAATAGAGCCTCCTCAATCCTTATAAAGGATTAATCACATGCAATACCATGGGATGATACCATGGGCTACAACAAACCATGCGCCCAAACCATGTGCAAGACCTAAACCACCTTTGACTTAATCCTGAGTCAAGGTTAACCCTAACACTTTCTGTTGAGGTACATTACACATTTCAAATAACGAAATATTTGCCTTAGGCCTTTTAATGTCCTCCACAATATCATACCCCATCTTAGGTGCTTTGAGATTTTCCTTTACATTATCAACTTTGTCTTCAGTAGGCTTAACCGACATGTTGACTTGTTTTTTATCTTGACTGGTAATGATAAATTCATGTATTTTATCATCTGTGTTGTTCTTCTTGAATTTTCTTTATATTCTCTTGAAGTCTCTTAATTTTTGGGAGTATGGAATTGTCTTTATTTAACAAACCTTGACTTCTTGTTGTCACATTTGTTTATGATGTTTCTTCCTATTTCCATGAGCCTTCCTCTTCTATATCAAAAAGTGAGACATATTCCCATAAAACTAAAGCATCCTCTTCTTGTTTTTCTATGGGTTGATTTTTTTTTCTTCCTGCTCATCATCTTCTTTTAGTTTAGAGTCCAATAGCTGATTCATTACTAATGTCATCGAATTGATCCATTGGGGACAATTTTTCTCAGAATGAGGCTGCTGATGAAAGCTGCAAAAATTATCCATACCTACCTCAGTTAAATTCATGGGTGGAGGACTATGTGGAGGAGGTTTAGATTGATTGTTATATTCTCTCCTTTTATAGTAAGGATTATAAGATTTATGATCATCCTTTTCTTTTTCCAAATCTATCACTATGTTAGATAGCTTCTGTATCATTTTCAACATTCCTTCAAAATCATGTGATTGCTCGTCCTTAGGCTTAGTCAATAACAACGGTTCCTTGCCAAAAGTTTTTTCTCCCGACTGCTTAGGATAATCTTCTATGCTCTCTTTTTCAGCTTCTACTCTCTTAGCTTCTTCATAAGTTTTTGACAATGTAGGATTTATTGACATCTTGGAAAACATGGCCAATTCAGGCCCTAGAGATGAAGTATAATATTCAATCAGAACTTTATCAGAGGGCTTATCAGCTGCAGAATTTTTTTTAAGATAAGCAGCAAACCTTTGAGTGAAACTATGTACTTTTTTTTTTCTTTCTTTCTTTAGAATGCATAACACTTTCATTAGAGATGCATGAGTTTTTTGGACAGCATATTTACTTCTAAATATTCTTTCAAATGGGTCTCAGTCTATGATTGAATTTGCAGGCAAAGCAAAATACCGTGAAGCTGCTGCTCCTTTCAGGGTATGTGGAAACAATATACAGACTACATCTTCATGTTCTCCAGCTTGTAGACCTTCTATAGCCAAGTAAAATCTTTGTAAATGATCATCTACCAAGATTTTTTCACTGGGATCAAAATTAGGAAACATTTTCTCAAAATATTGAGGCAAATCATGCAAAGGGGGTACCAGGTTTAATGGTGACCTAGCCCTCCAAGAAAGTGGTGGATTTGTAGGTTGGGTGGTTGATTTGCATTTACATTAGCCATGATTTTAAGTGGAGAGTGAGGTGGTGAATGAACAGGGGTATGAACAAGTGAACATTAAGGTGTATCTGGGTCCAACTGATTCAAAGATTGGACATCTTCATATAAGGTTGTTTCTACCAGTTCTTCAAAATCTTCAACCAACACTGCGTCTGCCAATATAGGGCGGTCTTTATTCTAATATTCTCTTCTGGGTAAGACAGGAATAATTGGTAATCCTCCAATCTTCTTCACATAAACCCTAGTAATTCTTCTCAAATCGTCAACTACTTTCTTATCGATAGGATACAAAATCCATTTACCCTTCTCTTCAATAATTGGATTGGGAAAAAACTACTCTCAGAACTGTTACTGGTGGAATAATTTGAGATGGTTTTCCTCGGCCAGCCATGCACTAGCTACCCTCCTTCTAATGCAAAAAACTGTTGAGGCCTAGAAAATCACAGGTAACAACAGCTAGGGATTCTCCCCAGTAAACGTTCCCAACTAGTCCATTACTGTTTGGTATGGGGAATCTGTCTGGCTTACGGTCCGACTACCATAACTCAGGTAACAAAATACAAGGTTTTACTGGTTACAGCCCGGTCCACGGTGTATATTTTTTAGTTTTTTGAATTTAAGTATGATATGCAAGTGCCTATATAATAATGCAGATTGATAGAGAATATGAGGAGCATGAACAATGTGATGCATAGGTTCTTGCCTCTTGTCTTAACTCTCTTGCATCTAAATATCACACAATAAGAAACTAAAACTAACTATCTAACCTATCCCTAGGGAGCAATATTAGCATTTATCAATGAGTAATGTGTTTCTGCACATGCATTAAGAAAAATCACAGATAGTTGTTACTTATTTCAAAACACATGAACATTAATAGATATATGAACAACAAGATAGCTCATTGTTTATGAAAAGCCTTCATTACTCACAGTGGAAATTTCATAGAATAAACTAGAGTGCATTCATAACAAGAACATAGGTTCAAAGAGTTAGAACGATCTCATAGTTAATGGATGCAAGCTAAAAATGAAATAGTTCACATTCAACAAATCCATAGCATAGCATTTCAAATATTCCACCAAGCTTTCTCCAACAAGAAACTTGTAATTCTTTATTGCAAAAGGAAATAGTTATTCTTGCAACATTCTCTCACAAATCTATCTGGAAAAAAGTCCCCATCGACATCTAACTCTCCTATATTTATACAAAACAACAATCTTTTGGGCTGCCCCTTATGACCTTTGGGCTCCCCCTATGACCTCTAGGCTCCCCATCAACTGTTTAATCTTACAAATTTGTCTTTTAGTGAGTGTTGTACAATACGTTATATTAAATTAAAATTTAATAGCACTTTTATAAAGAGAGACCAGCTTGGTTGCTGGTGAACTTTTCCCAAGATTGGGCCTCTGCTGTTATCGATCTGTTGAGATCTCAGACCCTTACTTTCTTCTTCTCTTTCTTCATCTCTGCTTCTTCATTTTCTTTCTCTTTCTTCCTTGCTTCCTCCTTTATTCTGCTTTGTCTTATAGACATATCTTCTCTACAGTAGCAATCACCCTGTCATGAATAACCAAAAAACTATATCAGTCCATTTGCCTTCTCCGTATGCATTCTGTAAAATAAACTATATACAATGTGAATGCATGAAAAAATGACAAAACAAAGAAATCCTGTGAGTTTGTGTCTTGAAATCCACTAAATCCATTGTCCAAACGAAAATCACAAGCTCAATAAAAAGACTCTTTACCTCAATCTAGGCCACATCTAGACTAACTCGAAATCATGAAAGCATGAATCATAACAATGTAATTGCCAAATCTAAACCCTAAATTGTGCTCTTCATCTCGGAGAAACTTAGACTCGACCAAAACCCACGAAAAAACTTTGCCATCATCAAATAGAGTAAAAGCACACAAAAAGGTGGGAAAAACCTTCTCGGCGAGCAGAACTACTAAGCATCGGGAGAAAACAAAACTCTCATCAGTGGGCAGAAGCATTATAGCATCGGATGGTTAGTTCACTGAGCCGCCGCAACGAAGGAAACCATATAAACTAAGGGTTCCAGTACAATAGAAAACCATTGGCGGTCAACAAATCTAAAGCTAAAGGTCGGAGCTCAGAACCACTAATCATCAATGAGATAGTTCACGAAGGAGCCGCAACGGCGGAAAACAATCAGACTATGGCTTCCAATCAAAGTTATTAACCGTTCCGATAGCAAACAAACAAAAATAATGAAAAGCAATAAACCACGGAATTGACAAGGATAAGAACTAATTCGTTGGAACGTTTTCCATCTGCCCTCTAAAATGGCGGAGACTTAGAAGACTAATGCTCCAATAGTGATAAAACAAAAATGCCGAAAGTCAAAAGTAAAAGTTTTTTGAAAAATAAACTAAGGAAATAAAATCCCATCAGCAAAAAACAAGACTTTCCATCGGGACATTCATTAGTTGGCTTCCGCAACGGCGGCTGCATAGCGAAATATGGCCCCGATTCACTGTTCATAAGACTTCTGATAGAGAAAAAAAAAATATATCATTGGAAAGCAAAAGGTTTGAACCAATAAAACCATGCATCGGTGAAAGTAAGAACTATCCATCGAGTCGTTCTCTATTTGTCCTCCGAAACGATGGTTGCATAGATAACTAAAGCTCTGATTCAAACTTCGATTACCCTCCGATAGCGATAAAACCAACCATAAAAAATTTAAAGAAAAGTTAAGTGTTCAAAATATTCTTGGCTGGGAAGCAATGAAATCAGTTCGTTTAACCTTCGAAACTGCGATGGCATAGATAACTAAAGTTCCGACTCAAACTTCAATTGACTTCCGATAGTGCTAAAACAAAATCATCGACAGAGCAAATGTTAAAAAATACACAAACTCCATAATCAAAAGCTTTGTCTAGAAAAAGGAAGATTTAGATCATCCAACTTTCAAAACGAAGGAAACAATTGACATCAATTCAAACTCAAGAAAATCCAAATTTGTAGCAGAGGGAAAAAACAGAGATCAGGAAACCAAAAAAATCCAGGCAAGATAAAATAAAAAGGAGGGTCCAAAGTTTTTCAAAAATTTGTGAAAAAAGTTGCAGCTGCAACAGGTAGAAAATATGCACATTGCATCGATTGATCATGGAATCAATCAATCCATCCTGCAATATCTAATATTATTTATCCTAACTCTACTATGCATGCATTTACAAACTATTCCAACTATTTAAGTAACAATTTCATGCATGAATCAACGATTTTACAAAAATACATAGATGTTTAGGAAACCACTCAAGTCAGCCCTTCACGGATTCACGGTTCAAAACACTAAATGCAACTAGGCTAATAATACTGCAAACACACAACTAATCCTTCTATTAAGAAAACACACAAACACATAGTTCGTATCTCTTCTTCAGTATATTCAAAATATTTACAAGCTAAAAAAGACGCAGTTCTGTCCTTCTCTCTGCAAATTTGCAAATCTAATACTAAAGGGCAGAACTAAAGATCAAAACCCCCTCTACTTCTCTAATATGTCTATTTAACCTAAAATATAACCCCTACACTGAGTGATCCTACAACCAAAAATAAACCACTACAACGCATGATGAAATGTCTCTATCAACAACAAACCACTTGCAGCGTGATCTCCTCGCAGGGATTTATGATCTGTAATTATTCCTATCGGTGCTAACAAACTTTGACTCAGCAAAAAAAAAATATGCCATAGCATGTGACCAACTCATCGCATTGTTGGCATCCCACAATGCTCTGACATCAGAGGATCTCACAGGTGAGGTGGAGATAAGATCCAAAATTAAGGATCTTGAGCTCTAGGTGGTTCTAAACCATAGGGATGAGGCTCCACAGAGGTAACCTTCGAGAAGCCTCTTGAAGCTTCTCTTTTTTCCTTGAAAACTCGAGAACCGCTCTTTTAATGAAGCAAGCAGGCTGTGTTAAGGGGGTAACGCTTCTTGCAGTAAGGAAAGAGGCAGTGGAACCACTCTTTTCTCATGTATCAAGAGTGTTGTTGACTTAGGTAACTCTTTTTTCAATGGGGAAAGAGCGTTATCTGCTCAATACAAGGAAACATAGGAGGATTATTGTTCTACCTTTCATTTCTTTCAGGATAAACTTTGGGGGATTGAAGAAGACCAAGGAGGACATATCGCATAACATGATGGCGAAGAGATTTTAGTATAATAGAATGCCCCCTAAAGTATGATGGCTAGAGGAAAAAAATATGCATAATACTTTGAAAGAAAAAGGTATAGTATTGAGGCAAAGGTCTAAAGGTAGGAACTTCTCAAGCATCACAAAATTTCTGCAACACCTTTTACATTTTGATACATGTCCCAAATTACTCACAACATGGCTGCCGACCAATACAATGCAGATCCATGTGAGACACAAAAAGTCATGGATACTAAAATACAACGTAGATACTTGCGAAGAAGACTCAAATTTGGACATATCTACCAGACATACAATGTAGATCTATGCCATTCAAAAGAAAATCTAAGCACAACCATGAACACACAAATTTGGATCCATGCTAGGACTCATACAAATACTCCATCGCAACCTAGGAAAAGCAAGGAGTGCTTTAACAAATACCCAGGTTCTTCGTCTTGTCTTCTACAAAGGATGATTCTATCCATGTGATTTCAATGTCTTGATGTCGAACATGGTAGAACCCACTTTATTACCGGTCAATGATGAGAACCATTAACAAATGCGAGGGAGATCATCATTAATGTCAATGATTCCCAAGGTACCCTAGTACAACCTCCTGAGTGTGAATAAATGATTTGATGTCGAACACTCAGTCGAATATTTCGATCAAAGGTTAATGATGTGAACCTATGTCAAAAGTGAGAAAATCTTTCATTAAGGCATACAAACCTCAAGGTACTAAGTTTTTTCTAATACTAATTCCTAGATTATGAGCTGATGTTGAAAGGAATAGTCATGTCAAAGGAGGGCCATGATGAATCCCACATCAACCACACGAAACTTGGAACAATGTTCTGGAATTTTGAGTATAATGTAACCATAGGGCTGACTCAAAATCAATTCACACAAACAAGTTGTTTTAACTGCAGAGGCAAGCTTTCAATTTCCCTTTGAACATCGGGTGACATGACCGAAGACTTCGAAGCATTGACTTGATGAGGTGGAACACAATGCGATAATGGACAATGCATTCTTTGACAGACTCAAAGGAGTGACATGAATCATGAAAGTGGACTGACTTGGAAGCAAGATGAATACATAATTGACTAAATGAAATGTAGACAAGTGCCATGTTCAAAGGTGACTAGCAACTTCCATTATTGCAAAATGAAATGTATTTCCCTTTCCCTTAATTTCCCCATCATGATTGATGAGTGCCTCTTTCCATTTTTATGATTTCAAAGAGGGTAACAAACACTCGTTGTAGCTTATCCGGATATAAGTCCATTCTCATATGTTTTAAGAACCTGAGAAAGGAGGGGTTCATTCCCAAAATAGGGTCTTTCATCGTTTGATTTTACAAGTCTGATGAAAGCAAACGCACTCGTCGTTTCATGTTTAGAGAGTCTGAAATGACTAAGAAGACTCCAGAATGGAATTTTTCATAAATTTAGTCCCTGAGGCCTGAAAAAGTATAAAATAATGCCCAAGAGAACTCTTCCAGTCATGATTTGCTGAAGTATACCTTTTTGGTAAGTAGTACCCCTTGGTCTAAAAAAGAGGTGAACTATCACCACGAAGATGACTCTTTAGGTCTTTTTATGAGTGTGAAGAAGACAAGTTCACTTGACAATCTTTTCACATTTTATGAGTGTGAAAAGAGCTTAAAGGGGACTCAATTAACCTTTTTCATGTTTGAATCCAGAGCACGGAAAATGAAAAGTATGCTCAACACCATATTATTGTTTTTAACAATCTTGAATATCAGTTGAAAGAATTCTCAGGGTATCTGCTTCATTTTTTAACGAGCTTGACACAAAATAAGAACTATACTCAAAGGGTCGTTTCATGGTTTAACGAGCTCGAAACTAAAATAAAGTATGCTCAAAATGAATCCCATTGACGGTTGTTTTCCCAACATGATGGCCTTCAAGTAGAATAACTCCAATAAAATATAAAGAGGTTGGATTTGTTTCGTCTTCCTACTCTATTCATTATCCAACTAAATTCACGGTTACTACCAAGAAACCTTTAACCAGAAACAAATGAAGAAAGAGGATCAAGTTATACAGACATGTGAAATGAAGGTTTAAGCCTTGACACAATGGAAGAATTCATTTCAATTTTTAACAAGCTTGACATGAAAAAGGAACTCTGCCCAAAATGACCTGTTCCATTTTTACACAAGCTTGAAACAGAAAATAACTATGCTTGCGGGGACCCGTTTCATTTTTACACAAGCTTGAAATAGGGAAATAACTATGTTCGAGGACATCCATTTCATTTTTTAACGATCTTGATAGAGAATGGGAACTATGCTCATAGGCATCTGATTCACTTTTCAATGAGCTTGACACAGAAATGGAACTTTGCTGAAGGAATGGTTTCAATTTTATGCAAGCTTGAAACCAAAAGGTAAACTATGCTTAAGGTCAGTTTTATTTTTTAACGAGCTTGACGCAGAATGGGAACCATGCTTGCTAATCTGTTTCATTTTTTAACTAGCTTGACATAGAAAGGGAACTATGCTCACAAACATCTGTTTCATTTTTTGACGAGCTTGAAACAGAAAGGGAACTATGCTCACAAACATCTATTTCATTTTTTAACAAGATTGACACAGAATGGGAACAATGCTCACAATGGCTTGCTTCATTTTTATACAAGCTTGAAACAGAAAAGAACTATACTTGAAACATGGTTTCATTTTTTTGCAAGCTTGAAACCAAAAGGTAAAATTTGCTTGAAACAACCTATTTCATTTTTTAATGAGCTTGACATAGAAAAAGAACTATGCTCAGGAATGGTTTTATTTTTACACAAGCTTGAAACCAAAAGGTAAAATTTGCTTGAAACAACCTATTTCATTTTTTAATGAGCTTGACATAGAAAAAGAACTATGCTCAGGAATGGTTTTATTTTTACACAAGCTTGAAACCAAAAGGTAAAATATGCTCAAAATGACTCCCATTAATAGGTGATTTCCCAACATGAAGTCTAGTGGTTGGTACTTGCCCCAAATTTAAATGTCAAGTAACCTAAATCCAACAAAGGGTGGTAGGGTACATGCGCCCCAAGCTTCATTTCGTCTGCTTTACAAGTAGATTAAATGAAGGTTCAAGTATTGAGTCTTGACACAATGGAAGAATCTATTTCATTTTTTAACAAACTTGATATAGACATGAGATAGTGTCGGATCCCTAATACGATACAAGCCATTGAGTTCCGAAACCACTAACTACGAATCAAGACGTACCTCAAGAGAAAGAACACCATGTGAAATGGCATCACGTAATAACTCAATCACAACACTATATTCAACAACATTGTTCAACAAAGGCCGTAAACATATGCCTCCTGAAGACAACACTCAAGACCCATAGGAGTATAGATCACTCAAGCAACC
The DNA here is from genome assembly GCA_001517045.1 of Pseudotsuga menziesii. Lineage (NCBI taxonomy): Eukaryota > Viridiplantae > Streptophyta > Pinopsida > Pinales > Pinaceae > Pseudotsuga > Pseudotsuga menziesii. The sequence continues at coordinate 89,117 of LPNX010944764.1, forward strand.
GAAGTTGAGTTTTGAGTGTGGCGGCTAGCACCATTAGCAAATTCTATGTAAACGAAAGAATCCATCGACATCTGCCATAACAAACGAAAGATAATCAACAAACCCAATCACCTTAAGAAGACCTAACTATGAAATGAAAAAATGTACAATAATATACAACAAGTTAGCCACGGATTAAGATCATCCATAGTACTTTTTAAGATAGAGCCCATTTATAGGCTCTGCCAAGGCTGTCCCTTCATAATCCACCAACTCATAGGTACCTTTCCCTAATACACACTTAACCACGTAAGTACCATGCCACATTGGGGTGAAATTTCCTGCCCCCAAGGGTTCCTTAGCTTGATCCAACAAAAGGACCCATTCACCTTCACTAAACCTCCTAGGATGGACAAACTTATTGTACTGGACCTTAACGTGATGCTTGTTAACCTCAAGAGCCACTAAAGCATCTCAACGCTGCTCATCAAGTTGCTCCAATGTGGAAGTCTCTGGTAAAATCTCTACAGCTACCTTCAAAGAAGGTATTTCACATTAAATTGATAATACTAACTCCACACCATGCACAAGTTGATAGGGAGAAAAACCGATGGTAGTCTTGACAACGATTCTATAGGCCCACAAAGTAGAATACAACATCATATACAAATTATTCTTTCTCTTTGTGATGGTTTATGGGAGAATGGACTTAAGTGACTTGTTGATTGCTTCAACCTGTCCATTCGATTGAGGGTAATAAGAAGAGGAGTACCCTTGCTTATATCCTAACTTTGAAAACAACTCTTCCATCATTTTGTTTTGAATGTGTCTGCCATGGTCAATGACAAGCTCCATCGGAATTCCAAACCAGGTAATAATCAGGTTAAATACGAAATGCATGGATGTCTCACCGTTGGATTTGATAGTAGGCATAGCCTCTTCCCATTTCATGAAATAATCCACAGCCACATTAATATGATGTTTCCCCGCCATCCTGTTATGGAGAGAAATTCCTATGGCTTGGGGTACCACAACATACAGCTTGAATCTAGAAATCAATCCTTTCCAATATGCAATAGAAATTAAATGTCTAACACTAAAGGATCAGACCTTGTACCTTATTCTGGACGGTTGAAGTAGATCCCCATTGAGCTTTCCAACTTCAGCTTGAATTGATAGATTACTTCCTCAACAACAAGTAAACAATACAAGATTTCTATATATCATGGTGTTATATCTATTCTAGCATATATAATCAATAATGTAGAAGCATTTGACATAATCCCATGGATAAAATATTCATTCAAACACACATTATTGGACAGGAAAAGATATTTCTATTAATATAAATAAGAGATTACAAGATACACCCTCTGACGACACGTTTGCGAACCGGAGAAACTGAAGCCCCCACTGGGGCCTCCACCACCTCAATCCTCCATCTCTTGATAGCAAGCTCACAAGCAAAAGGCAAGCTTGGGAAGAACACACTAGTGCTCCAAGGGACAAAGGGATCAGACTCAAGCATAAGTTTTGGCAATAATGTACTATAGTTTCTTTGCTCTCAATTCTCTCTTCTTTCCTTCAATGTACCAAGGGGTTCCTTATATAGCTTTTCAAAGGGATAATGAAAGGTAAAATCTGAGCGATCTCAAGGCATAGGGAAGGCCATGAGTCAAATGAGTCAGATCCATGTCAAGGAAAACTCCAAAAGGATTTGGATTTTGTACACATCTTGATGTATGCAGTTTTAGTGGTCAAACCCGCACATATACACACTTATAGGTTTAAAAGTCATGTGTATCATTTTTCACATGTTTTTAGGGATGATCAAGGAAACATCAAAGGACAAAAAATGGTCCATGGGGTCTAAGGAGTTTGCAGCGGGACAGGGGAAGGCCATACAAAGTGTAATTCACCTGGAGTGGTGAAATCAGCTATAACAGATGCCCCTAATGTATGAGGTCAGAGGGGTCATACGATGGCCGAAATACATTATAAGTCCATCCCAGAAGTGGAATGATGAAGGATCCCAAATGGAAGACTAGCCACCCAATCAGCATAGTACACTAATACAACTCTGCACATAACTGCAAATACATATAGCAGTCTTAGATGCATAAGAGTACAATGGCCATGAATAGGCATGATACATGATATCACATATGTGGTCATCGCCACGTACAATATACATAGATCAGAATTTCCATGATGAAGATATACAAAGGACCATGATCTCCATAATGGCTGAATATATAATAGATCAAGATCTCCATAGTGGCTGGAAATATCTGACATACACTGGAATCAAGTCATGAGAGCTGAAATCTCATGAACACTAGCACGATCAAGGAGGTAGCATATAAGAGATGCCACCAATCTAGAAAGTCTTCTACACAAACCGCTATGAGTACATGTTGTACTATGTGAATAGAGGTGTCGAGGTCGAACATAGTAGTCCATCATTTGATTACCGGTCATTAATGTATACTGTTAACAGACGCAAGATCACCCACCGATAATGAAAATGGGAATCAAGGTACTAGAGTGCAAACTAACAAGTGTGAATAAATGTGTTGAGGTCAAACACTTGAGAGAATCCATCAATCATGGGACATTGATGTATTCCCAAACATTGTTGATGGCGAAAGAACCTTCCATTGATGACTGCAAGTCTCAAGGCACTCACAATGACTCTAGATTCCAATCCCAGAATAAATGATCTGAAGTTGATGGGATGAAATCCATTGGAAGGAGGTCATTAAGGCATCCCCCATCATCCAACACGAGGTACTCAGCAAAGCTGTATAATGTGGAAGAACTCGATCATAAGGTGCATGAACCAGTAACTGTACTGCGAATGGTCGACAAGCAAAGTTAAGATAACTGAGGAATGGCCGACTCAGGCTTCAACTTCCTTCGAATAAGAGATTAATGTCATATGGTGACTGAATGAAGGAAGCATAGACTCAATATACAAACTGGGACATCTCTGCGACACAAGAGGCATCAACATAGGATCCATAGGGACTGGAAGCTTAACCAGTCAGTGGAGATAAACTCAGATAAACGAGTACAACTCCTAAATTCAAACTATAACCCTACCAATGGATGTGATATATAGTGTTCTGTTCAAAGGTGACACGACTCAACATCTGCCACAGATAACATCTTTCCTTGTCCGGCTTTTTGGTTTTTTTTTATTTTTTTGGACTTTTTTAGTTATTTAAAAAGATTGAAAAAAGAATAAAATAGCTTTATTAATACATAATAGGAGGAGACGAGTGTCACAAAGGCAAACAAACTAGTTCCAAGCAATGGAACATACCTATGCTCAATGCAAGGATACATGTGTAGGATATCGACACTCGGGGGAAAATCCCCTCCCGGTAAAAAGGAAATCAAGCTATGAAAGATATAAAAAATGGTTCTGCATGGCTAGACATGAGACAAGCTCGGGCTATATGGCTGATACGCAATGTCAGGGAAGCCGGAATAAAGCTCAATAAGGCAGGAAAAGCTCATGATAATGCATTCTCAACTTGACATGAGGGAGTCTTGAGGGAAATAGGCCAACAAAATATCAAGAGGAGTATGAGGCTCTTGCGAAATGTCATGGTAGTAATATACAATAGACTCCCACACCCTAAAGGAGAAAACATCGGCATGGGCACCAAATGCAAATAAGGCGCTAACTAGGGTACCCATGTAAGGTGAAGCTCTACCACTCATATCATGCCATGTCTAAAGCAGCAGGAAGGTTCTGTGACATAATAGAGTCGGTTTGTACCTAAGGTCATGATGAGATGGCCATAAGGTTATCCAAAATGAAAACAGTGATGAAACCTAACCTATATGACAATTTATACATGATACCTGAGATCGGCATGAACAGGTCAATCCAATGGCTGAAACGGCACTGAAAAAGGTCCTCTACATCATGAATTATGTAAAAAACGGTCCAAAATGGTTAGAAAATGTCGAAACTATAGGAAAGGGGGTAAAAATTTTCAAATATTTGAAAATTTTCTATAAATAGTAAACAATTCAAAATATTATAAATCATTTGAAACTTTTACCCATTTGAGCTCTAATTTTCAACATCGAATTCCAGAAGATCCAGCCGATAGAATCCACTACTGTTTCTTCCAGGTATTTACTCATGCTCTTCTCTTTTATTTTGATACAATTTTTATGAATTTCCATGGTCAATTAAGCTTTTTAGGCCAACCCAAAATGGGCGCTACGGCCCACGCTAAAATCGAGGTTTTTTCCACGTATAGGGTTGGATATACACGAAAAATACCCTCAAAACCCCGTACATACGTGGCTATTTTGAAAACAGTCGTGTATGAGGCTGCGCATATGGTTTTTTCAATAAACTGATGGGAAAATTTGCAATTTCTTGTACAGAATGGTCCTAAAGTGGAGAAAGCATGAGCATGGTGAAGTAGAGGAAGCAGTAAGGGTCGATCTAATGGCTCAACAAGCTCTATGTGCATGCGGACTCTACAAGTTTTGGTGTCTTGGTGGTTTGAGGGCCAAACCAAGACTATTACATATGCTGGTGGATTACTAGGATTCAGACTCAGGGTCCTTCCATATAGATGGGATGTCTCTCACCATAGAGGTGGAGGACATATATTTCATTACTGGGATTTCTAGACGAGGGGAAGTGGTGAACCTTCATTCTCGTGGTGGGCCAAGAGGTGACCTGACTATCGACGAGTACATTGCGGTGTACTAATATCTAGACATAGTGAAGGTGGGGAGTCAGGTCCCTACAAACGCTATACATGTGCTGGGCCTAAAGGCCATATTATTGACACTGAGTAGGATAGCAGGCTTGGAATCACTCCACCAGGCCTCGCGGCCTCTGATGTTCTATGCAGTGGAGTGCATGAGACCCACGATCTATGACTGGATCACTACACTACTGAGCAATATGAAACATCAGCTCAGTGAGTGTAAGGTAGGCAGAGTGCGAAACTTAGGGTTCAGCAGTATTTTGAGCACGTTTTTCTTCGAGCGTGTTCCAGGATTGAGCCCCAGAGTGGACGTTCCTCTTCACGGGGTTCGAGATCTGTCCCAACGGCGTTGGGCAGATGCTATGCGTAGACTAGGGGGTAGTAGGGTGGCCAACCCATATCCAGCTGAGTTATTTCTGTGGTGGCGATGACATATAGTTGCCATCGATGACTACCCCTATGCAGGGATAGATTTCTGGGGGGACCCGGACATGCCGTTACCACCAAGATTGACATATGGCGATATAGGTAACGAATCTCGACCCTTTATTTTTAAATTTTGAGTTATTTAATATTTTTTGTATTTTATTGATTATATTGAATCAAAAAGACATATTTTTGGGTGATAATACATACTGACATCTACCATTTGTTTGCAGATGTGGGACCACGGCGGCCAGAGGGCTTCCCTCGTCATAGACGGAGCGGAAGAGGAGATGACATCACGGGTGTGGATGCAGAGCAGACGCTCCAAAGCATTCATACCAATTTTGTGAGACTGACACATAGAGTTCCCATGGTGCAAGTCGAGGACTTGCCTGAGGCTATGCAACGGCAGGTAGTGGGTGTACCACGCACATGGGTGCATTTATTTCGATGGCTAGCTAGAGCCGTAGTGACCTTCCATGATCACAACCCTTCGCCTCCTCCACAGGATTAGACACCTGGGAGTGTATACATTTTGTACTACCATGTATTATATGATGGTGGCTCGAAAGCCCCAATTTTGTATCATGACACTATATATTATCACATTTTATATATATATATATATATATATATATTTAAAGTATTATGGTGATCAATTTATTTATTTACATGTGTAAAAATTGTGTTTGTGATTAATTTATTGTGAATGAAACAAATGCCAATCTAACACGTAGTTAGTATATGAGTCAGCAACTTGATTATTATTTCTTGGAATATGTATATATGTTATATTATCAAACTGTCATTCTAACAATCTCACACGTAAGAATCTTCTCAATAACGTCAGATCCCTAACATGGTACAAACCCTTGAGCTGTGACACTACTAACTCCGAATGAATATGTACCTCAAGAGAGATAACGCCATGTGAAATGGCATCCCGTAAAAGCTCAATAACGACACTATATTCAGCAACATTTTTGGAAGATGGCCATATATATACGCCTCCTGAAGACAGTACCTGACCCATAGGAGTATAAATCACCCAAGTAGCAAAGGCTGAGTGTTGAGTGTGATGGCTTGCACCATCCGCGAATCCTATGTAGGTGGAAGATTCCATTGACATCTGCCAAAAGAAATGGAAACTAATCACAAACCCGATCATGATAAGAAAAAGGCCTAACTATGCAAAGCTGTACAATAATATACAATAAGAAGCCTTGGTTGAAGATCATGCATAGTATTTCTTGAGATAGAGCCCATTTCTAGGCTCTGCCAAGGTTGTTCCTTCGTAATCCACTAACTCATATGCACCATTCTCTAACACACACTTGACCACGTAAGGACCACGCCACATAGGATTAAATTTCCCTTCCCCCAAGGGTTCTTTTGGTTGGTCCCACAAAAGGACCAAGTCTCCTTCACTAAACCTCCTTGGATGGATAGACTTATCATACTGGACCTTTACGCAACGTTTATGACTTCTAGAGCCACCAATGCATCCTAACGCTGCTCATCAAGTTGCTCAAGGTGAACCAAATGCTCCTCCAATGGGGAAGTGTTTGGTAAGAGTTCTACAGCTAGCTTCAACGAAGGAATTTTGCATTCAACCGACAATATCGACTCCACTCCATGTACAAGTTGATATGGAGAAAAACCAGTGGCAGTCTTAACAACGGTTCGATATGCCCACAAAGCAGGATATAACATGATGTGCCAATTGTTCTTGCTTTGTGCAATGGTTCATTGGAGAATGTATTTGAGTGATTTATTGACTGCCTCTACCTGTCCATTCACTTGAGGGTAGTAAGAAGAGGAATGCTCTTGCTTATACCCTAACTTGGATGCCAAGTCTTCCATCATACAGTTCTGAAAGTGCAAGCCATGGTCAGTGACAAGCTCTTTCGGAATCCCAAACCGAGTAATAATTTGGTTGAACAAAAAGTGAGCGGTTGTCTCACCGTCGAATTTTACTGTAGGCATAGTCTCAACCCATTTCATGAAGTAATCAACAACCACTATAATGTGATGGTGCCCCCTAGTCGAAGCTGGGTTTCAATCCATAAAATCAAGCCCCCAATTAGTGAAGGGACTGGCGGTGATAATGGGATGCAACGGGGCAGGTTTCAAGTGCATATTATGTGCAAACACCTGGCAAGGAAGGAACCTCTTGACCGCATCAACACAATCCTTAAAGATCGACGGCCAGAAATAACCCGCTCTTAAAATATTTTGAGCTGTAGAAAGCCCAGATAAATGACCACCACACGCCCCTCCATGGAAATCATTCAGCACTACCTCAGACTCTCCATGAGTTAAACAACATCGTAAAATGGAATCTATCCCACGGCGGTACAAAGTGTTGTCCACTATGAGGTATTTCTTAGAGACGTGACGTAATCGTTGTCGTTCATCTCATGAGAGGTGAGTAGGGGTCTTCAGTGTTTGTAAATATATTATGATATCTGCATACCATGGTCTAACGTTGAGATTAAGAATATGTGTTTATCGACAAACGTATCTTCACAAACCAACTCCTCGACCTCGCTCGGGAAATCCGATATAAGCTCTGCAAAAATTAAATACTTCTTCGATTTTGCCGAGACAAACTCAAGATCAAATTCTTGACGGGACCCATAGCTATAAATCTCACACACTCTGGGGTACACTTAAAATACTTGATGATGAAAATATATCTTTACAATGAGTCATGGATGGCTAGTTTTTCCTATGATATTCTTTTGACTATAATATTCTCATTTATGTGGTCTTTCTAAGCACTATTTTATTTTTCATGAATATACATTTTTGAACCATTTCCATTTACTAGTTAGTTTTTCTTAAAACAAATTAACAACATGTTAGCAGTCTTTCTATTTTTCTGGAACAATCAATTCTTCCCTCTATATGGCTTGAGGACATGCCATATCTTTGGTTTGGGGGAAGATGGATTGGATTTGTAAAAAAATTAGATTATTTTTATTTTATGACAAATATATTTATCTCTAACAAATGATAAGTATTTTTAGGAATGTAAATAATGGAATTTGGCTATAGCCTGAAGCATATTTTACAACAAAATTCAATATTGTCTTACCATATTAAGAATCGAATGAAGGAAAATGAAATATCAAATAGTGATCTAAGAAAAATTGTGATATTATAGTACTTCTGATTAAATTTGCTAACTAATTTTGTTTTTGGGAAAACAGTTTTTCCTTCCATTTCACTGTTAATAATTCTATTCTCTTCCCCAATCATGTATGAAAATGATCAATCTTTTTGTTATTTAAAATGCAATTTATGTTTTTGTGTTATATATTCAACCCACCCAAAGTTTTACTTTGAACATGGTTGAATTAATTTAAAAACTTATAAATGATAAAATTATTTTGAACATGAGAACTGTTAAATTAAGAATGTTGAAAATCCAATAAAGTCATTTTTTATTTTCATACAATATGTGACATGAAAGATATGTTATTTTACAGGTTAAAATAATGAAGTTTAAATTACCTTCTTCATCTGTCAAGTTGAAGGCAACTGCTAGTTTGCCATCTTCCTAACTTTTTTTTTCTTTTTGCTCAGTGGGACCTGGCATTTCTCTGGTTTGGGGGAATGTTGATCATAGATTTGTTATCATTTTTGGTAGAAAAATTACTCATTTAAACACATATTTTATTATATTTTGTATATTTTATGACACACGGATCATTATTCAACCTCAAGTGTGAGTGTATTTAAGGTTCTATGAAATATTTTTATTTATCTTTTTTTTTTATGGTTTTATTAATTAAAAGTAACATTATTAAAGTGGATTTGATATATTAACTGATTTATATTATTGTTTGCATATTTTATGATCCTTTTGGATTAAATTAATAAATAGAATGCATTTAGCCTACCTTTTGCACAACATGTCCAGCTCGATGTCCATCTCATCTCCATCCCATTGCATGAAACTCGCTAGTGGTTTTCTAGATATCGAAATGTGTTGCTATAGAATCCAGTCCTAAAGCGTGCCAGCAAATGGACACTCCATTCGCCCTAGATTGACGCCCGATGCATCCAGATCACGGCCCAGCCTCCTGTTCAACTCTCCGTCCAGATCGGCCATCAAACTTCATGCTACTGAGAATTAATTTCGGGCATTTAAAACATGAAACAAATATAAACATTCTGTTATCCATGCGTCTAGGTGATGAAGCTGTGTTCTAGATGTTTTCTAGCCTGCATTCTCCTTTGCTCGCCACCATATCAACCATCCACGTGCTGGATTGATGCATTCAACCCACACTTTAAAAGATTCACCACTATGATCTCCTCTATTCGCCATCAGTCACCTGCTGCACTCAGGAAGGAACTTGTGCGCCATATATGCATATCGTTCATGGTGAAGATAATCCCATGCACCACATCTAAAGACTGTTCGCACTGAAGAAGGGAGATGCCTACGAATTGGATTGTGACCAGTTAAATGCCTTTAAGATTGACTAAATTTAGAGAGCAGTCGACCTCTAAAGGGTTGATTTGCTCATCCCTGTAAATCATTATATATATCAGCCTCTGTGAGAGAGCTCAGTTAGCCAGAAGAGTTAGGTTATTCAAGAAGAATCAATTCATGTTTTGATCTATTCTCAAACATTTTTATTTCTATTCCACCATCTAAATAAAGAGCTATGTGCATTGCTGTTGAAGATTTTCTTTGAGTAGAAGTTAGCCAGGCATCACCCCTGATTGCTGAGAGGGCCCCTCATCAACCAGAGATTTCTTTTCTTATTTATTTCTTTCATTTTTCCTATTGTAGCTAGTTTAATTCACAGTCTATTTTATTTCTGTAATGCAATTTGATTTCCGAATTAGATAATTAGACTACGCGCATAGTTTGTTTCTAGTATTGCTTTCAAGTCATTTCATTCTCAGTTTATTGTTCAATTTATTTGCAAATTAGATAAAATAGATTGTTGTTTATCAAATTAAGTAAATTTAATTCTATCTATTTCATTTTTGTTCTAATTATCAGTTTATGCAATTTACATTTGACTTTATTAATATGCAATGGTTTCTTTATCTTTATGTTTATTAATTTTCTTAAGTTTATTTTGCATGTTAGGTTTGCTTAGTAAGTAGGTTTGTTTATTGCTTTATGCATTATAATTACATCTGCATGGCTTCAGCTTAAGATTATTTCATTTAGGTTATTTTTTACCATTTTAACTATGCAGCCTGTCATTTGGACACCACGTTCAGTCTGTTATTCCGCCACCCCTTTCGACCCACAATTCAGTCTCTCATCCAGCCCTTAGTTCTGTTTTTAGTGTTTTTTTTATGTATTTTGAAATTGTTTTTAGTTTTATTTTGTTAATGTCTAAATTATGTTTTCACTGTCATATTTAGATGTTAGTTTTGTTTAACCTTAAAGTTAAAGTTTAATTGTTTTAGGTTATTTATTAAAGTTTTATTATTTTCTTTATTTCTTTTTGTATTGAATGTGTGTTAAGTTGCTTTGGTTTCTTGAATATTATTGCTGATTTTGTTTTATTGATGTATCATTTTGTGTTTATGCTTTTTAGATTGATTTATTCGTTTGCATGTGAGATTTAGTGTTACATGTGTTTTCTTTAGTATGTTTTTAGGTTGTCTCTTTTATGTTGTGTTATAGTTGAAAGAACTTGTAGAATAGAACCTAAAGATATTTCCTTTATTAAGTTTTCTAGTTTCTTATAAGTTAAGTCCTCCTTGCACCCTAGTTTCCCATTTGAATAGTTAAGTGTTGATTGTATTACAGTTTAAAGTTTATTATCAATTATTTAGTGTATTATTCGGTCTCTGTTCAATTACTTTAATAATTGAACTTTTAGGGGTTTGACTCGGTTTTTCATTTTGAAAGATATTTCGATCTTTTGTTTGTTAAAATCTTTACACGACACCCTCTACCTTCGCATATATTTTGTGTCAACTCTAAGCTTACCAACCCCACTTGATAATTAAATAATAGGTGGATTAATTTAGACATTATAACATACAACAACGACAACATTTACGAAATATTCCAGATTCGAGATTGGGATTTCAAGATTAATGATATTTGGAACGGTATTAAGAGGTACACATTCATATTGGAGCAAATGCCATCAAGAGTTACCTGAATTGATTCAATAGATAGGATGTCCAACAATATTCTTCACACTAAGTGCATCGGATATGCAGTGGCCTGATTTACATAAATTAATGCTAGGAAGAAGTCCTACAGATCCACGTGAAGCAAGAAAATGGCGACATCAAAATGTAATTGATAATCCTCACATCCTAGCACATTACATGCACTTGAGACATACAATATTTCAATAATAGGTTTTCAAACATTTTCATAAGGATACAGATTATTGGAGTCACTACGAATGGAAACATCATGGATCTCCTCATGTCCATGGATTTCTTTGGTAAAAAAATGCTCCCAACATGGACACTTTGAATTGGGATGATCCTAGAGAAGTTATATCTACAAAAAATTATTTCGACATATGTGTACATGCAATAAATCCATGTGAGGGACATCAACGAATGATTCAAATTGGAGACCATGTAGATGATCATCCTTCTATAAAAGACACAAAATATATTTCAATCGGATCCAGTGATTGATTATGAAGAACTTATTAACTGTGTTGAGCGTCATATTACTTAAAATTAAAAAAGTTGTCTTTGAAAGAAGGGAGGAAAAATGGTATGTCGGTACCACGCCCCATGGGATCTATGTGACCACTCAAAACTTTACATGGATGAATAAGGAGAAAAAAAGTATGAACCTAGACGAAATGATGATAGAGTTTATACACACAATCGTGAAACAATGATGATGTGGATGGAAAATATAGATTGGTCGCATGTACTTTCCAAGCACGTGGTTATTAATTACATACCAAAATACGCTGCTAAATCTGAAAAGGGGTCTGAAACTTTCTACAATATGTTGATGTGTGTCTCTTCTATCTAGAATTCTAACGAACCAATAACACATGCATATAAAAGTTCATTGTGTGAATCCATTATTGATAGGAACATTGGTGCACAAGAGAAATGTCATTGGCTTTTAGAGCTTCCTCTTTAAGAATGTAGCCATCGTTTTGTGGTTCTAAATGTTGGTGTGAAGGTTTTCAAACAAGTACAAGTTGATACATATTATGGCGACAATGAATTCTCTGATTGATGCTTATACTAAGGGGCCTGCGAATATGGAGAAACTTACATTCATAGAAGTTGAAAAATATTGGTCATATGACAAATGTCGATGGGGCGGCGGGGGGAATGGTTACCACGAAAGAATTCATCTACTGTACGTGTATTTCCTAGATTTAACTCTATTCCTGACCGAAAAGATGAGAAGTTTGTCAAATTTTGTTGGTCAGAGTTGGTTTTGTACGAGGCATTTCGTGACTTTCAAAAAAATATAGGCCACACATCTGATGAAATAGAACAGAATTGGAAAAATTTGCAATATATACCTTGGCATGTCGATCGCAACCTGTTCCTACATATGCTCGAGTTGAATCCGATGAAGAAGAAGAACATCCAAGTCCACAAAGAGATTCTAGACAACATGAATGGGAGATCCAGAAAATTCTTTATCAATTTTTATAAAATATATTTTTTCTATATTTTTATATTTATATACATTTTATTGTTGCTTTTAATTGTTTTAGGTTTTTTAGAAGTGTTATCTTATAAGAGATAATTTGTGAATTCTTCATTCTCACATTAAAATTTAGAATGATCAAGGTTGCCGTCTACTTTTGTTGGATTGTGGTGTGAGTGTGGTTGTTATTTGGCTTTTCATCCTCTATTATGTTAGTCATGTTATGCTAGTTGACATAAATAAAAAAATATTAAAAAAAATGAAAAATATAAATTACATATCGAATTAAATAAAATATATAAAAAATTAGTCTAGCATAGATCCATTTTAAACTCGGATCTATCAAGCACCGAGAGGGATCCAAATGGTAAAAAAATGTACATCTCAAGAAACCGGATCCCTCTCGGTACTTGATAGATCCGGGTTTAAAATGGATCTATGCTAGTTAAAAAAAAATTATAATTTATTTAAGTCGATATGTAATTTATATTTTTCATTTTTTTTTAATAATTTTTATTTATGTTGGCTAGCATAACGTGACTAACGTGACAGAATCTCCCCCATACTTGGCTGAAGAGCACTTCGCTTCTCTTTTTTTTTTTATATTTTTATACATTTTATTGTTGCTTTTAATTGTTTTAGGTTTTCTAAAAGTGTCATCTTATAAGAGAAAATTTGTAAATTTTTCATTCTCACATTAAAATTTTGGATGATCAAGGTTGTGGTCTATTTGGCTTTTCCTCCTCTTTCTATGGAAAAATAGCAAAAAAAGCTCTCACTTGCAATGCTTAGTAGTATCCATTTCACATGTTTTATTAAAAAATAGTTTTTTAGTAAGATATGCTTTAAAAGATGTGCATTTTGAAATTGTTTTTACAACATAAATATGGAGTAGTCTAAAAATTTAACTATATTTTAATTACGATTTTCATGATAGAAATGGGATTCAGCACCCTCAAAAACCTTTGGAACACCCAAATTTCAAAACTTGACAGGTATAACCTGTATTTTGAAAACTTATAACCATTTTTTTTCAAAATCTTACCCAACATATCAGCCGATTCCCATCTAAATTGTAGAAACTTTAAACTACTAACATAAATATATTTAAAAAAATACTAATTCAATATTAAACTACAACATATACCATATATACCGTAATGTCCCCCACCAAAAAAAAATATTTTCCGAGGATTTCCACTAGAAACTATAATTAAAATATAAATAATTACAAAACGTGCAACCATCCATAGCTGAGCTATACTATAAAAATACAGTCAATTGGTCATCTACATGGTCAGACATTGGTCGTCTTCGTCTCTTTATTTGGCTGCTTGGCATTTGTCGTTTTCGTCTCTTTAATATTTGCAAAAGACGATATTATCTTGGCTTCCAGTAGAATGTTTGTATAAGTTTCTTCAAACTCTTTCTTAACTGGGTGGTCCGAGGTGCCTAACCATCCACGGCTTGTTCTGTGTGATTTTATGAATCTTGAAAATCCTTGTATGTCATTCTGTTTCCAGACGCGGAGCTGGAGCAAGTCCTGCTTCACCCTCACTTTCCTCAAGGACTGGATACCGCAAACCATCAAAAGCATCGTGTCCTCTGATCAAGGACTCTGCTTGGTATGCCCATTACGCAAAATCAGTCTGCTTGGTCGACCGCTGATGGTATGCAATCCTTATACGCAAACCTTCGTCGAAATTCCGGCCGCGCCATCCAGAGTGCCGGGCTTTGAATGCGTCGCCGTGGTGGATAAGAACAACAACAAAAACAAAAATTGGCGATCGGAGACTGCATACAAAGTGGTGGCTGTTGGGTATACAAATGGATGGGATACAAATGGATGGGACAGAGTGGCTGTGGACATTTACGATCCTTCCCATAAACGATGGAATCTCGCAGCATACTTTTCCTACGATTTAATCGACCACAATAATGAGCTTTTTTTCTGCAACGGATCATTCTACTGTTATTCGAATGACGGGGGCATTCTGTGTTTCACAATACCATTAGATGAAGAAGATCAGGGCAACGGTTCAACTGTACCCGTACCCGTTCCCGTTGAGGTTGACATGCTTGATCTGCCATTCCCTGAAATAGTGGCGGATTGGAAATTGGACGACGATGTCCTGAGTCGCCCACGGATGGTCACCTGCAGGTCGCGTCTATTGTTAATCGCCGGCAAATGGATTCCCGTTGAGGGCGAGGTGGAGAAGGAGAAGGAGGTGGTGATTATTGTGTGGGAGTTAAAGACTGAGAATGAGACTGAGGAGGGTCGCCCCGTTCTTCCGTCAGACTCAGACTCGATAGACTCGTGGATATGGGTGGAGATTGCACGGATGCCTTCTCTAATTTGCAGCGAGTGGATGAATAAGATTTCGGAAAATTATTGCTGCAATAGCTGCAGAGGCGTGGGAAATCACCTGTGCTTCATAGAATCATCCGACACCTCTAATCAACCGGGGGCGACGGCGATAGAGGTTCTTGACTACAATTTAATCGACAACACATGGAATTGGCTGCCCAGCTGTCCGAGAAATCATGAATGCGATCGGGAGGAGGAGGGTTCCACTGGGTTCCTTTTCGAATATAGCATGGCTTTTCAACCCATGCCAAAAAATCTAATAGGACACTACATTTTTCTACTACATTTTTCTAAGGTGAGTAACTTTGACCCTTTTAGTTACCCTGTAATGTAATGTGGAATATAAATAGATTTCTGATATAATAATAAATTTAGTGGTTAAGAAAATCTGTATCTGTATGTTGAGAGGAAGAGAAAATTATCTTCTTAAGATTGTATGTGACCTCTCTTTTATTGCATTGGTTACTTTGAATTCAAATAGCTCTAGGGTTTTAAGGAGAGAAGTTTCCTTCAGAGTTAGACTCACTTCAACTAGACAGTTTGTATGGCATTTGTGGAAGTAAATTTTTTATGTAAAGATTAAATGAAACAAATCTACTATTGGAGCTAAATTTTTCAAGCTAGTTTTTTTCATTCTTCTATTCTTTGTCTCATTCTATAGATTTCTTGATGAAAGAAGCAAAAGTAAATTTTTTATGGCATTGTGTTATTTGTGATTATAATGACTACCTTGTATGGAATGTGTTTGTCAAATTGTGCAAACAACTTAGCGGGTGTCCATATCACACAAACATGGAATCCTTAATTTGTGTTCATTTGTGATCTAGACAATTTTCCAAATTCATCAAGCTACTTTTGGTGATTGTCCTAGGGCTTGACTATGCAATCTTACAAATCATTTACTAAATTATTGCACCGACAATAGCGAGGTTCTCTAACCCCAATATGGGAGAGACGTTGCAATGTAAGACATATATATGATATATAGTGGAAACATGATACACATATTTGAGTATACTTTTGTTATTAGTTTTATTATCTCTTTGGAAACCAAGTGAAGACCATCATTTATTTTGTATACATGCCTAGAGTCATTGTGTTAAGTAGGGTTTTAAGTTATGTTTAATTCCACAAATTTATTATAGTTCTCATAGTTTGCATGATTTTATCTCATACATTGCATTGGATATTAGATACCCATATCTAATCATGTGTATCCGATTGATATTAATTAGGAAAAATTTACATGTATTTTTTTGTTTCAAGTATGATCTTGTGGATGATGCATGATTCATATGATTATGTATGATTAACATTTTAATGAATATGAGTTGGTAGTTAACTTATCTACTTGTTGGTAAGGATGCTCAACTCATAGATGATAGTGGAATCCATTAGTTAAGAACACGCACTCGCGCGCACACACACACACACATATTGGTGTATGCATAGATTTTAGATATCCATCCCATTTAAGTGTTATATGCAAGATATATGATGGATATATGTATTCTAGTTTGAGTGTCCAACTGTGTCATATTTTTGCATGTGTTAGTGAAATCGCGACCCTACTCTTAATACCAATCTCTATCGGTATAAGAAATGTCATAGTGAGAAGGTGTATAATTATTAATCCTCCCCATTGGGTGGTTCTAAATGTTAATATGTTCCTTGGTATCATCATTACATTGTTAAATTTCTTACAAGTGTTGATGGTAATATCAATAATCTTATCCAAGTTATTGGAGTGAAATTCTACCAATGAAAGGATGTTAACCATCACAATGGTCAATACTTCAATCGATTATACATGCCATTTTTAATATTCAAATTATTATTTTTCTTCCATCAATTATTATTATTATTATTATTATTGTGGGTTAATGGTTAGATTTTCCACTTAGTTAAGTCATTGATATGTGTATGTATACAATTTGATCCATTGCATATTCCAATTCTTGTTGCAATTTGAAGGATGTGGATGTAGAAATTAACCTATTAACAAGTTTTGTAGGTTAGGTAACCATTTCACAATATAAACATTTTTATGAAGGACAATGTCAAATACTTCTTTATGTAGTTACATACCTTAGGAACTCTGTTAGTTAAGTGTCAATGCCATGGATGGATGTGTGAATTCCAAGCTCTTTATTTTGTAGAAGAAATCGTATGTCAATAGGAAACTGGATATCCTATTTTCATAGCTACGTGAGCATACAAATTAATAGACTACCATGAATGTATGATTTTAAAGCCCATTTGTATGAGTTATTGTTATATCCATGACTATAGTTTGTACCATAAAGATTTGATTAACTATTAAATTAGTTGTTTTTAACATTTTAAAAAAAATTAATCTTTTTATAGTATGCTTTGTTTCCATAGTAAGTTTTCTTGACACAAGTCTTATCGCTAGGTGTTTTCACAATTCATTGTTGGTTGATACCTTTTGACTGTCAAGGAAATTTACATGGTTAGTGGATTCAGATGGATTGTGGTTCTTTAGCAAAGAGTGTCAACATTTAATTAAAACTTGATATATATTGGATCATCGCACTTGATGTCTCATATGTTACATGATGGACTAGGTAAAGGTTACTTGTCCAATGGGACTTGTGCAATCTTAGTTTCACTACTTGGGATGACATTTCTGATATGGAACATGGTTTCTTTGTTT
Source organism: Pseudotsuga menziesii (assembly GCA_001517045.1). Lineage (NCBI taxonomy): Eukaryota > Viridiplantae > Streptophyta > Pinopsida > Pinales > Pinaceae > Pseudotsuga > Pseudotsuga menziesii. The sequence continues at coordinate 106,954 of LPNX010944764.1, forward strand.
ATTTTATTAAAAATCAAGCAAAGTGTATCCTAAGAGTGCAACTTAGAAACTAAGAAATTATACACAGAATTTATATGGAGCAGACGTAGGATGAATTCATAATTCTACAGATTTATATATCAACATGGAATTCATCAAAACACAAAAAATGTAATCCAGTGTTCTTTATTCAATCAAATCGAAAACTCGAACATAGAGAATTTATTTCTTCACGCCTTCTGTGCACACTCTTTGTTATCTCATCTCTTGCTCTACTCTGCTGCACTATTTTTTCTCGCTTCATTCTATCACATTGAAATCATTTTATAACACTTAGAAAAAAAACCTGTCTAATCTGAATAAGTTGGATATGAGGACCTAACAAAAGTAAAGCCTATCGAAAAAGATAAATCCTTGAGTAATCCATGCAGCGATCAAGGAGAAAAAATGAAAAATTGCAACTTATTACAATCAAAACTAATTCTATCTACTTATCAACGAACCCTATCTAGAACTTGGTTACAAGGAAAGCTTATTCATCATTCAATGAACCTTGAGTTGGATGCTCATGTATCATACTCCTGGGGAAGAAAATAATTTTTCATTAAGTCTTCAGGCAGTACATTGTACTTGGAAATTTCTTGCTCTATCATCTTGGTTGCATCTTCAGTTGGTTGATTTCTCAATTTGACCAGGGATTGAAAGAAAGTTTTGTTCATGATCTTCCTTAAGATTATTTTTTCAAGGATGGATTCAATATGAGGTTGTTCCTTTTTTGGGAATTTGTCCTTGCCAATCTATAGCTGGATCATCTCTATGTGAAGTTACACCATCTGGTTGGATACCTGCATCTCTAAAAACATACAAATCTGAAACATTAAAAATTGGTGAAATCTGGAGGTCAGAAGAAGTTCATTTTCATAAGCATTTGTAGAAAACTTCCTTAAAACTTTACAAGGTCCAATATTTTTAAGCTTCAAATTATTATAAGTTCCCTTATAAAATATTTCCTTTTTAAGATAGGCCATTACTAAATCTCCAATCTAGAAATTCACTTCTCTCCTCTTTAGGTCTTCTCTCTGTTTATACTTCTCTGCACTTTCATGTAATATATTCTCAATGGTTTCTTGTAGCCCATGCATACTAACTACAAAGTCTTCACCCTCTGCACTTCTCTTTTCCTATTTTCCCAAATCTCTAAGTTCATATACACCTCTTGGATGCATCCCATAGACAATTTGGAAAGGACTCATACATGTACTTCTATTGGGTGAATCATTGTATGTGAACTCAGCTTGAGCCAAATCCAAGTCCCACTGTTTTGTATGTTCATACACCAAAATTCTCAGTATCTTTCCCAAACTCCTATTTACCTCTTCATTCTATCCATCAGTATGAGGGTGATAAGTAGAACTAAAACTGAGATTAGTCCCTAATTTCTTCAAGAGAATTCTTCAAAAATGACCAACAAATTTTGTATCTCTGTCAGACACAATACTCAAAGGAAAAATAGTTTGTACCCAAAATACCTATATTGATTTAGTACCCAAAATCCGTTTTAAAATTTTGGGCATAGTTTTTACATTTCTTATATGATTCTATTAAGGAAAAATAGTGTAAATGTTTGGTCTAGGCACAATTCATATTTTCTGTTTCCATAATGCATGTTTTTGTATATGATATATAGTGGAAACATGATACACATATTTGAGTATACTTTTGTTATTAGTTTTATTATATCTTTGGAAACCAAGTGAAGACCATCATTTATTTTGCATACATGCCTAGAGTCATTGTGTTCAGTAGGGTTTTAAGTTATGTTTAATTCCACAAATTTATTATAGTTCTCATAGTTTGCATGATTTTATCTCATACATTGCATTGGATATTAGATACCCATATCTAAGCATGTGTATCCGATTGATATTGATTAGGAACATTTTACATGCATTTTTTTGTTTCAATTATGATCTTGTTGATGATGCATGATTCATATGATTATGTATGATCAACATTTTAATGAGTAGGATTTGGTACTTAACTTAGTTACTTGTTGGTAAGGATGCTCAACTCATATATGATAGTGGAATCCATTGGTTAAGAACACGCACACGCGCGCGCGCACACACACACACACACAAACATATATTGTTGTATGTATATATTTTAGATATCTATCCCATTTTAAGTGTTATATGCAATATATATGATGGATATATGTATTCTAGTTTGAGTGTCCAACGGTGTCATATTTTTGGATGTGTTGGTGAAATCGGGACCCTACTCTTATTACCAATCTCTATCGGTGTAAGAAATGTGATAGTGAGAAGGTGTATAATTATTAATCCTCCCCATTGGGTGGTTCTAAATGTTAATATGTTCCTTGGTATGATCATTGCATTGTTAAATTTCTTACAAGTGTGGATGGTAATATCGATAATCTTATCCAAGTCATTGGAGTGAAACTCTACCAGTGAAAGCATGTTAACCATCACAATGATGGATACTTCAATTGATTATACATGCCATTTTTAATATTCAAATTTTGATTTTGCTTCCATCAATTATTATTATTATTATTATTATTGTGGGTTTATGGTTGAATTTTCCACTTAGTTAAGTCATCGATGTGTGTATGTATACAATTTGATCCATTGAATATTCCAATTCTTGTTGCAATTTGAAGAACGTGGAATTAGAAATTAACCTATTAACAAGTTTTGTAGGTTAGGTAACCATTTTACAATATGAACATTTTTATGAAGGACAATGTCAAATAGTTCATTATGTAGTTACATACCTTAGGAACTCTGTTAGTCAAGTGTCAATGCCATGGATGGATGTGTGAATTCCAAGCTCTTTATTTTGTAGCAGAAATTGTATGTCAATAGGAAACCATATCCCATTTTCATAGCTACGTGAGCATACAAATTAATAGACTAACATGAATGTATGATTTTAAAGCCCAATTGTATGAGTTAATGTTATATCCATGACTATAGTTTGTACCATAAAGATTTGATTAACTATTGAATTAGTTATTTGTAACATTTTTAAGAATATTAATCTTTTTATATTATGCTTTGTTTCCATAGTAATTTTTCTTGACACAAGTCTTATAGCTAAGTGTTTTCACAATCCATTATTGGTTGATACCTTTTGATTTTCAAGGAAATTTACATGGTTAGTGGATTCAAATGGATTGTGCTTTTACAATGTTAGCAAAGAGTGTCAACATTAAATTAAAACTTGATATATATTGGATCATCGCACTTGATGTCTCATATGTTATATGATGGACTAAGTAAAGGTTATAACTTGTCCAATGAGACTTGTCCAATCTTAGTTTCACTACTTGGGATGCCATTTCTGATATGCGTCATGGTTTCTTTTTTCTATTTGATTAAAAATCAAGCAAAGTTTATCCTAAGAGTGGACTTATGTAGTGTCCCATCATGGTTAGTATATTTTTGTGACACTCAAGGAGGAGTATTTTTTATGGATTTTGTATGTCAAACTTATATGTTATGGACTTGGTTGGGTTACTTGACTACTGAACACTGATATATATGCATATATTATATACATTATTTCATCCTTTCTTATGGATTATTATATCTCTGATTATATGTATCATATCAATATTGATTAAGAACATGTTATATGTCTGTTTATTTTTATGCATCTAGTTACTAACATGGATTATGATATAAGATTGTGACTTATGGATAATTATTGACATGCAGAACATATACTTGATTATGATGTTGTTGACGATACATAATTGACATGATTATGTATGATTAACCTTGTAATGAGTAGGATTTCACATGAAACTTAGTTACTTGTCAATAAATATGTTCAAATCAAATATGATTGTTGGATTCATTTCATGAGAGAAAAAATGACCTGGGATGTCATGTACACATTAGTTTTTGCAAAATGTGATTAATTTAATTCACTTTTAACTTTAATTGGTTCTCTTAATCTATAAGGGTAGGATGTATGGCATGTGCACATCTAGGGAAGAAATATATTACAAACAACACCATCAGATGGGTATGAAATCACAATTAATACCCAAAGAGAAGCACAAAGATTCAAGTAAGAATAGATGAGAGTCTATTGGAATGTATAATTTGAATATTGCATGTGTAATGATGTTTAGGATGATGTTGTAATATGTATTATCTAGCATTGGAAGTCATAAATAACTGTAATATTATGTAAAATTAGTTTCCCCACATGCATCATGGAGTAATATGATCATGTTTCCATTCTTTATAAAGTGGTGAAAAATCAAATTCCACGTGTATTTTGGGATGTTATTTTTTCATACCTTTTGGTATGTAATAAAGGTGAAGGAGAGACTTTGGGAATATCTTGTGAATACTATTGTAATGTTTTTTCTAGGAATATTGTACCTCTTGCAAACAAGAGTTGTTCCTCTAGTCTGAATGGTTCATATCTAGAACAAATGAGTAACACGAAATGTCAAACTCTCCCGAGATCTGTTTAAACACTTGAATGGACTGCCATGCTTCTTTTATTAACATATGTCTTCACTATCCTTGCGTATTTTTCCTTTGCTTACCTGCAAAAATAGAAGAAAACAATAGAAAGTGATAGTATACAAGATATACAAACTCGATCTATGTTTTTGGCCAAGAAGTTAAGCATTACTTACACATGATACAACATATATGGAAAAGAGAAAACATTCTTTATTAACAATAATTAGAAATACTACAACCTTGGTGCCTTGGTTGAGAGCCCCATCCAATAGCCCTTTTGCCTCTATCTTCACCTTTCCTCTGAAGACTCAAGAATTATTTGGCAGAGTGTGGGTATGCAACACAATTCTTCCTCCTTTCTCCCATGGGGGATGAGCCAGTATTTAAAGGAATGGGAGGATTGGTATGGTTGAGGATGGTGCAGGAGGGATCAACCACAGCCAACCCAACTAGTACCTCCAGGATTTGGTGGCTCCTACAATTAGCAGGATCACCAAATTTAGCCCTTGGCCAAATTTTGCACTAAAATTACCACCATGCAATTTTACTTCTGCAACATCATCTTTCCAACACTGTTTCCACAATAGGAGTTTTGTAAATCACTTCCCACAAGTATGTTTCCACAATAGGCTTTCCGCAAGCAGGTTGTGGGATGCAGGATGCACGACCAACTTTCCAAAGTTGCTCCCTCGCAACTTTACTACCGCAACTCTTTCGATAGTCAAATATTTGTGGCCTTCTCCATGACTGTTGATCTACTCTTTGATGCAGATCTCACAGATATTTGTAGATCCGTTATCACCCTTGCAACTTCCATTGCGGATCTCTCCTAGACCGTTAGATCTTCGTATACAGACTCAATCTCTACTGTTCATTTTCTGCAAAAAACAGTGAAGGTAGTGTTGAGGCCTAGAAAATCACAGGTAACAATAGCTAGGGATTCTCCTCAGTAAACTTTCCCAACTAGACCATTACTGTTTGGTATGGGGAATCCATCCAGTTTACGGTCTGGCTACCGTAGGTCAAGTAACAAAATACAGGGTTTTACCGGTTACAGCCCGGTCCACCATGTATATTTAAGTATGATATGCAAGTGCCTATATAAGAATGTAGATTGATAGAGAATATGAGGAGTAGTCACAATGTGATGCGTAGGTTCTTACCTCTCATCTTAACTCTCTCGCATCTAAATCACACACAGCAAGAAACTAAAACTAACTATCTAACCTATCCCTAAGGAGCAAGATTATCATTTATCAATGAGTAATGTGTTTCTGCGCATGCATTAAGAAAATTCACAGATAGTTGTTACTTATTTCAAAACACATGAACATTAATAGATATATGAACAACAAGATAGCTCATTGTTTATGAACATCCTTCATTACTCATAGTGGATATTTCATAGAATAAACTAGAGTGCATTCATAACAAGAACATAGGTTTAAAGAGTTGGAATTATCTCACAGTTAATGGATGCAAGCTAAAAACGAAATAGTTCACATTCAACAAATCCATAGCACAGCATTTGAAATCTTCCACCAAGCTTTCTCCAACATGAAACTTGTAATTATTTATTGCAAAAGGAAATAGTTATTCTTACAACATACTCTCACAAATATATCTGGGAAAAAGTCCCCATCGACATCTAACTCTCCTATATTTATACAAAACAACAAACTTTTGGGCTGCCCCTTATGACCTTCGGGCTCCCCCTATGACCTTTGGGCTCCCCCTATGACCTTTGGGCTCCTTCCCAACTGTTTAATCTCACAAATTTGTCTTTTAGTGAGTGTTGTACAATATGTTATATTAAATTAAAATTTAATAGCACTTTTATAAAGAGAGACCAGCTAGGTTGTTGATGAAATTTTCCCAAGCCTAGGCCTCTGCTGCTATCGATCTGTTGAGATCTTAGACCCTTACTTTCTTCTTCTCTTTCTCCATCTCTGCTTCTTCATTTTCTTTCTCTTTCTTCCTTGCTGCCTCCTTTCTTCTGCTTTGTCTTATAGACATATCTTCTCTACAGCAGCAATCACCCTATCATGAATAACCAAAAAAATGTATTAGTCCATTTACCTTCTCCGTATGCATTATGTAAAATAAACTAAATATAGTGTTAATGCATGAAAAAATGACAAAATAAAGAAATCCTGCGAGTTTGTGCCTTGAAATCCGCTAAATCCATTGTCCAAACTAAAATCACAAGCTCAATAAAAAGTCTCTTTACCTCAATCTAGGCCACATCTAGACGAACTCGAAATCATGAAAGCATTAATCATAACAATGTAACCGGAAAATGTGAACCCTAAATTGTTCTCTTCATCTCGGAGAAACTTAGACTCGACCAAAACCCACAGAAAAAATTTGCCATCATCAAATAGAGTAAAAGCACACAAAAAAGGCAGGAAAAACCTTCTCAGCAAGCAGAACTACTAAGCATCGGATGAAAACAAAACTCTCATCAGTGGGCGGAAGCATTATAGCATCAGATGGTTAGTTCACTAAGCCGCCGCAATGGCGGAAACCATATAGACTAAGGGTTTTAGGACAATAGAAAACATTGATGGTCGACAAATCTAAAGCTAAAGGTCTAAGCTCAAAACCACTAATCATCGGTGATATAGTTCATTAAGGAGCTGCAATAGAAGAAAACAATGAAACTACGGCTTTCGATCAAAGTCATAAACCATTCTGATAGTGAAGGAACAAAAATAATGAAAAGCAATAAACCATGGAATTGGCAAGGATAAGAACTAATCCGTCGAAACTTTTACCATCTGCCCTATGAAACGGTGGCAACTTAGAGGATAATGCTCCAATAGTGATAAAACAAAAACGCCGAAAGTCAAAAGTAAAAGTTTTTTTGAAAAATAAACCAAGGAAATAAAATCCCATCGGCAAAACATGACTTTCCATTGGGACGTTCATTAGTTGGCTTCCGCAACTACGGCTACATAGAGAACTATGGCCCCGATTCACTGTTCAAAAGAATTTCTACAACGAAAACAAAAATATATCATCGCAAAGCAAAAGGTTTGAACCAATAAAACCACACATCTACGAAAGTAAGAACTGTCCATCAACCCGTTCTCTATTTGTCCTCCGAAACAGCAGTTGTATAGATAACTAAAGCCCCGATTCAAACTTTGATTGCCCTCTGATAGCGATAAAAACAACCATCAAAAATTCAAAGAAAAGTTAAGTGTTCAAAAGTTTCTTGACTAGACAGCCATGAAATCAGTTCGTTTAACCTCTGAAACGGCGACGACATAGATAACTAAAGTTCCAACTCAAACTTCAACTGACTTTTGATAGTGCTAAAACAAAATCATCGACAGAGCAAATGTTAAAAAATAAACAAACTCCATAATCAAAAGCTTTGGCTAGACAAAGGAAAATTTAGATCATCCAACTTCTGAAACGAAGGAAACAATTGACCTCAATTCAAACTCAAGAAAATCCAAATTTGTAGCAGAGGGAAAAAATAGAGTTCAGGAAACCAAAAAAATCCAGGCAAGATAAAATCAAAAGGAGGGTCCAAAATTTTTCAAAAATTTGGGAAAAAAGTTGCAGCTGCAACAATTGGCGACTACCTGGTGAACCCAGATCTCTAGACAATTTCTTCCTTAAATAACAGACTTTCTGACAATAAAACCAACATGTTGAATTCTTCTAGATGCTTGGATTTCTCAAATGGAAAATGTATGTACTTTTAATCATTGATGATAGTCCAATTTAGGAAAATGGAAACCAAGATTTCAAAGTCAAGATAACTCTTTTGAGGCCAAGAATATGAGTTTCATTTTTTGCCTCTCTCTTCGGGTAGCTCCCAGCTTGGACACCACAGTATTGTAACATATGGTAAACATAAATATTCATTTGTTCCTCATTCCATGCCATTTTTCACTTTTGTGCTTTTGGACCTTTTTGTCCTTTTTGAGTCCTCATGCATGCTTTTCTTTTTGAATTTTTATTTAGGATCCTCTATCCATAGTGTCCTTTTGTGTGAGAGATGTATCTAATTTTCATCTCATGGACGGAGAATATTGGCAATTTTGTACTCATTTGGTTCAATACTTCGTTTTGATACATATTGCTTTCTTAGGATAGTTTTGACTCTTATTTTCCTTTTGGCTTTCAATTCTTGGCATGGGATCATTTATATATAATATACTGTTTACCCTGCTTCCTTTCCATGGGTCTTTTGCTGTCACCCCCTAAGACATTTTTTAAATGTGAGATGGATGGAGCCCCGAAATAGTATTCCATACCTTTCGATCCTGAGTTATTTTACAAGGATTAAGTAGGACTTTAATGTGTTCATAGCCATTTAAGAAAACTACAAAACTAGAAGAATTCTTTCAGATAAATCAATAATACACAGTCTTATAATCAAGGATTTTAGTTAATTCAGAATTCTGATGATCTCCAGGAAACCAAAAGTTTGATTCTTTTATTGAAATTGATCAAAATCCATCTAAAACAAACAGAAATAAATAAAAAATAAACAAACAAATCAGTTTATTTATGTACAATATAATCAAGAAATAAAAAAGCAAGAAAAATAAAGTTTGAGAACTAAACCACTAAATGGTCAGTTCTCTGCCCACCCCTGTAAATATGGCAACTTGTAAGTTGAGGGGCTAGGCTTGACTGCAAATTGAAAAAGGCCTACCCATTATCTAGTTCTAAGAAATTTTAAATAAAAACTATGTCTGAAACTAAATCTACTATTTTACAGTCAATCTCATCATCTCATGAAAATTGAAGGAGATCGGGCTAGGTGTTTGGTGTACTGCTGGCTTCTTCCGCTTGGTAGTTTCCTGGTTCTAGCTCAATTAGATAATTTCCCAACATAGAATTCACTGGTTCATTTTTTTCTTCCAATTGAGTAACATTGTGCTTCATGTGGGGCTCTCTTAATATTTTTATCTGATTTGGACTTCCCTTATGAGGCAAGCATAGATGTGACCAATCTGATGCGAAATATCCATTTAAGCTTGCTGACCAATCTCGATTCAAAACAAGTCCATAAACATCGGGTATGTTTGCTACTGCAACATCAATGTACTGACATATCTTTTCATTTGTAGATAAGTGAATCGGAACATCCTCCATTTCCTCGACTACTTTCACATTGGTCTTGTCTAGCTGAGTAACTTGCCAGGTAGATGGTTTAGGTTGTCCATTTATCTTCTTGCAGACTGAAAGTGGCATAACATTGACTACTGACCCTAATTCTACTAAACAATTGTGCACATTATGATTTAAAATATCAAAAGTCAAGAGGAATGGTGGGGTTTTAAACCTAGCCTTACCTTCCACACTTTCTTCGACAATTTCTTCTACAGGTTGGTTGTTAGTGGGGAGCTCTTCCTCTGGTACTTCAAGTGCTTTCAACGATCTTTCTTTCTGTTAGGTTAAAACGAGAATCATTAAATAACAATATGCAAGAAAATAAACATTGCAAGCAACATTCAAGATAGACACACAATATACCCTGGAAACCCCATGCGGGGAAAACCAGCACCAATGAAGATCTTCATTACATGGCAAAAAATGGCCATCCGATCCAAGTGAGCTAGCCACTGCTCACCTCTAGGCCGCTATACAATGGAGCCTCCTCAAGCCTTATAAAGGCTTAATCACATGCAATACCATGGGACAATACCATGGGATACAACAAACCATGTGCCCAAACCATGTGCAAGACCTAAACCACCTTTGACTTAATCCCGAGTCAAGGTTAACCCTAACAATCCCCCCTTTAAACTTGACTTCGAGTAATCACCAACTCCCCTCAAATATTTACCGAGGAATCTTACATACACCCCCCTATCACCTAGGCCTATCTCCTGACTTTACCGGTGGGTTACCAGGGGTATGCATGCCCTACCAAGTCTTACAGCCATATGCCCATTTGCATGCAAACCGCTCCATTACATTTTTTCTTCATGTGCCTTCATGGTGACTACACCATCACCATCCATTGCTTCATCCTCTCGCTTTCCATGCTCGCTTCCTTGCTCATCTTTTGTCATGCTCCTTTTGTACCTACATCCAAAATCTGTCATTGATGTCCATATAAAGAAAAATCCATTTATCGGATTACATGGGTCATCGGCCACTGTAACCACCAGTTCTCTAGGAATTCTCTTCACATACATGGCTCATCAATCTTGGTCCCAAAACTGAGATTAAACCATCTCACATTTCTCCCGCAATCGAAGACTCAACCTCTCTGATCCACATCAAGCTAGGCTACGAGTACACCTGCCACCCTCGTACCTACCTAGTGGTTCATTCCACACTTGATGTAACATCCCTTCTTTGTGCATAAGAGGGATACCTTGTGCTTTTAGCATCCAGAGAAATCCAAACTTGCCTACGGCTAAGTTTAACATGGACCAAAAAATTACTGCTAGGGTGTCGGGTACCACCGAACATGCACCCCACAATTTGATTCAACATAGAAACAACAACGAGCATAACCAAGCCAAACCATGGCTCTGATACCAGTTGTTAGGTTAAAAAATGAGAAACATTAACAATAATGAGCGAGAAATAAGCAGTATCACAAGCAACCAGATATAGACACACAATATACCCTGGAAACCCCATGCGGGGAAAACCAGCACCAATGAAGATCTTCATTACATGGCCAAAACCGGCCATCCGATCCAAGTGAGCTAGCCACCGTTCACCTCCAGGCTGATATACAATAGAGCCTCCTCAATCCTTATAAAGGCTTAATCACATGCAATACCATGGGACGATACCATGGGCTACAACAAACCATGTGCCCAAACCATGTGCAAGACCTAAACCACCTTTGACTTAATCCTGAGTCAAGGTTAACCCTAACACTTTCTGTTGAGGTACATTACACATTTCAAATAACGAAATATTTTCCTTAGCCCTTTTAATGTCCTCCACAATATCATACCCCATCTTAGGTGCTTTGAGATTTTCCTTTACATTATCAACTTTGTCTTCAATAGGCTTAATCGACATGTTGACTTGTTTTTTATCTTGACTGGTAATGATAAATTCATGTATTTTATCATCTGTGTTGTTCTTCTTGAATTTTATTTACATTCTCTTGAAGTCTCTTAATTTTTGAGAGTATGGAATTGTCTTTATTTAACAAACCTTGACTTCTTATTGTCACATTTGTTTATGATGTTTCTTCCTGTTTCCATGAGCCTTCCTCTTCTATATCAAAAAGTGAGACATATTCCCATAAAACTAAGGCATCCTCTTCTTGTTTTTCTATGGGTTGATTTTTTTTTCTTCCTGCTCATCATCTTCTTTTAGTTTAGAGTCCAATAGCTGATTCATTACTAATGTCATCGAATTGATCCATTGGGGACAATTTTTCTTAGAATGAGGCTGCTGATGAAAGGTGCAAAAATTATCCATACCTACCTCAGTTAAATTCATGGGTGGAGAACTATGTGGAGGAGGTTTAGATTGATTGTTATATTCTCTCCTTTTATAGTAAGGATTATAAGATTTATGATCCTCCTTTTCTTTTTCCAAATCTATCACTCTGTTAGATAGCTTCTGCATCATTTTCAACATTCCTTCAAAATCATGTGATTGCTCGTCCTTAGGCTTAGTCAATAACAACGCTTTCTTGCCAAAAGTTTTTTCTCCCGACTGCTTAGGATAATCTTCTATGCTCTCTTTTTCAGCTTCTACTCTCTTAGCTTCTTCATAAGTTTTTGACAATGTAGGATTGACTGACATCTTGGAAAACATGGCCAATTTAGGCCCTAGAGATGAAGTATAATATTCAATCAGAACTTTATCAAAGGGCTTATCAGCTGCAGAATTTTTTTTAAGATAAGCAGCAAACCTTTGAGTGAAACTATGTACTTTTTCTTTTCTTTCTTTCTTTAAAATGCATAACACTTTCATTAGAGATGCATGAGTTTTTTGGACAGCATATTTACTTCTAAATATTCTTTCAAATGGGTCTTAGTCTATGATTGAATTTGCAGGCAAAGCAAAATACCGTGAAGCTACTGCTCCTTTCAGGGTATGTGGAAACAATATACAGACTACATCTTCATGTTCTCCAGCTTGTAGACCTTCTATAGCCAAGTAAAAGCTTTGTAAATGATCATCTACCCAGATTTTTTCATTGGGATCAAAATTAGGCAACATTTTCTCAAAATCTTGAGGCAAATCATGCAAAGGGGGCACAAGGTTTAATGGTGACCTAGCCCTCCAAGAAAGTGGTGGATTTGGTAGGTTGGGTGGCTGATTTGCATTTACATTAGCCATGATTTTAAGTGGAGAGTGAGGTGGTGAATGAACAGGGGTATGAACAAGTGAACATTAAGGTGTATCTGGGTCCAACTGATTCAAAGATTGGACATCTTCATATAAGGCTGTTTCTACCATCTCTTCAAAATCTTCAACCAACACTGCGTCTTCCAATATAGGGCAGTCTTTCTTTTGATATTCTCTTCTGGGTAAGACAGGAATAATTGGTAATCCTCCAATCTTCTTCGCATAAACCCTATTAATTCTTCTCAAATCGTCAACTACTTCGTTATCGATAGGATACAAAATCCCTTTACCCTTCTCTTCAATAATTGGATTGGGAAACAAACTACTCTTAGAACTGTTACTGGTGGAATAATTTGAAATGGGTTTCCTCAGCCAGCCATGCACTGGATACCCTCCTTCTAATGCAAAAAATTGTTGAGGCCTGGAAAATCACAGGTAACAACAGCTAGGGATTCTCCCCAGTAAACGTTCCCAACTAGCCCATTACTGTTTGGTATGGGGAATCTGTCTGGTTTATAGTCCGACTACCATAAGTCAGGTAACAAAATACAAGGTTTTACTGGTTACAGCCCGGTCCATGGTGTATATTTTTTAGTTTTTTGAATTTAAGTATGATATGCAAGTGCCTATATAATAATGTAGATTGATAGAGAATATGAGGAGCAGGCACAATGTGATGCACAGGTTCTTGCCTCTTGTCTTAACTCTCTTGCATCTAAATCACACACAACAAGAAACTAAAACTAACTATCTAACCTATCCCTAGGGAGCAATATTATCATTTATCAATGAGTAATGTGTTTCTGCGCATGCATTAAGAAAAATCACAGATAGTTGTTACTTATTTCAAAACACATGAACATTAATAGATATATAAACAACAAGATAGCTCATTGTTTATGAAAAGCCTTCATTACTCACAGTGGAAATTTCATAGAATAAACTAGAGTGCATTCATAACAAGAACATAGGTTCAAAGAGTTAGAACGATCTCATAGTTAATGGATGCAAGCTAAAAATGAAAAATTTCACATTCAACAAATCCATAGCATAGCATTTGAAATCTTCCACCAAGCTTTCTCCAACAAGAAACTTGTAATTCTTTATTGCAAAAGGAAATAGTTCTTCTTACAACATACTCTCACAAATATATCTGGGAAAAAGTCCCCATCGACATCTAACTCTCCTATATTTATACAAAACAACAATCTTTTGGGCTGCCCCTTATGACCTTTGGGCTCCCCCTATGACCTCTAGGCTCACCATCAACTGTTTAATCTCACAAATTTGTCTTTTAGTGAGTGTTGTACAATACGTTATATTAAATTAAAATTTAATAGCACTTTTATAAAGAGAGACCAGCTTGGTTGCTGGTGAACTTTTCCCAAGATTGGGCTTCTGCTGTTATCGATCTGTTGAGATCTCAGACCCTTACTTTCTTCTTCTCTTTCTTCATCTCTGCTTCTTCATTTTCTTTCTCTTTCTTCCTTGCTTCCTCCTTTATTCTGCTTTGTCTTATAGACATATCTTCTCTACAGTAGCAATCACCCTGTCATGAATAACCAAAAAACTATATCAATCCATTTACCTTCTCCGTATGCATTCTGTAAAATAAACTATATACAATGTTAATGCATGAAAAAATGACAAAACAAAGAAATCCTATGAGTTTGTGTCTTGAAATCCGCTAAATTCATTGTCCAAATGAAAATCACAAGCTCAATAAAAAGACTCTTTACCTCAATCTAGGCCACATCTAGACTAACTCGAAATCATGAAAGCATGAATCATAACAATGTAATTGCCAAATACGAACCCTAAATTGTGCTCTTCATCTCGAAGAAACTTAGACTCGACCAAAACCCACGAAAAAACTTTGCCATCATCAAATAGAGTAAAAGCACACAAAAAAGGTGGGAAAAACCTTCTCGGCGAGCAGAAGTACTAAGCATCGGGAGAAAACAAAACTCTCATCAGTGGGCAGAAGCATTAATGCATTGGATGGTTAGTTCACTGAGCCGCCGCAACGAAGGAAACCATATAAACTAAGGGTCCCAGGACAATAGAAAAAAATTAGCGGTCAGCAAATCTAAAGCTAAAGGTCGGAGCTCAGAACCACTAATCATCAACGAGATAGTTCATGAAGGAGCCGCAACGACGGAAAACAATCAGACTATGGCTTCCAATCAAAGTCATTAACCGTTCCGATAGCAAACAAACAAAAATAATGAAAAGCAATAAACCACAGAATCGGCAAGGATAAAAACTAATCCGTCGGAACGTTTTCCATCTGCCCTCTAAAATGGCGGAGACTTAGAAGACTAATGCTCCAATAGTGATAAAACAAAAATGCCGAAAGTCAAAAGTAAAAGTTTTTTGAAAACTAAACTAAGGAAATAAAATCCCATCAGCAAAAAACAAGACTTTCCATCGGGACATTCATTAGTTGGCTTCCGCAACGGAGGCTGCATAGCGAAATACGGCCCCGATTCACTGTTCAAAATACTTATGATAGAGAAAACAAAAATATATCATTGGAAAGCAAAAGGTTTGAACCAATAAAACCACGCATCGGTGAAAATAAGAACTCTCCATCGGGTCCTTCTCTATTTGTCCTCCGAAACGATGGTTGCATAGATAACTAAAGCTCTGATTCAAACTTCGATTACCCTCCGATAGCGATAAAACCAACCATCAAAAATTTAAAGAAAAGTTAAGTGTTCAAAATATTCTTGGCTGGGCAGCAATGAAATCAGTTCGTTTAACCTTCGAAACTGCGATGGCATAGATAACTAAAGTTCCAACTCAAACTTCAATTGACTTCCGATAGTGCTAAAACCAAATCATCGACATAGCAAATGTTAAAAAATACACAAAATCCATAATCAAAAGCTTTGTCTAGAGAAAGGAAGATTTAGATCATCCAACTTTCAAAACGAAGGAAACAATTGACATCAATTCAAACTCAAGAAAATCCAAATTTGTAGCAAAGGGAAAAAACAGAGATCAGGAAACCAAAAAAATCCAGGCAAGATAAAATAAAAAGGAGGGTCCAAAGTTTTTCCAAAATTTGGGAAAAAAGTTGTAGCTGCAACAGGTAGAAAATATGCACATTGCATCGATTGATCATGGAATCAATCAATCCATCCTGCAATATCTAATATTAGTTAGCCTAACTCTACTATGCATGCATTTACAAACTATTCCAACTATTTAAGTAACAATTTCATGCATGAATCAACGATTTTACAAAAATACACAGATGTTTAGGAAACCACTCAAGTCATCCCTTCACGGATTCACGGTTCAAAACACTAAATGCAACTAGGCTAATAATACTGCAAACATACAGCTAATCCTTCTATTAAGAAAACACACAAACACATAGTTCGTATCTCTTCTTCAGTATATTCAAAATATTTACAAGATAAAAAAGATGCAAGTCTATCCTTCTCTCCGCAAATTTGCAAATCTAATACTAAAGGGCAGAACTTAAGATCAAAACCCCCTCTACTTCTCTAATATGTCTATTTAACCTAAAATATAACCCCTACACTGAGTGATCCTACAACCAAAAATAAACCACTACAACGCATGATGAAATGTCTCTATCAACAACAAACCACTTGCGGCGTGATCTCCTCGCAGGGATTTATGATCTGCAATTATTCCTATCGGTGCTAACAAACTCTGACTCAGCAAAAGAAAAATATGCCATAGCATGTGACCAACTCATCGCATTTTTGGCATCCCACGATGCTCCGACATCAGAGGATCTCATGGGTGAGGTGGAGATAAGATCCAAAATTAAGGATCTTGAGCTCTAGGTGGTCCAGGCTCCACAGAGGTAACCTTCGAGAAGCCTATTGAAGCTTCTCTTTTTTCCTTGAAAACTCGAGAACCGCTCTTTTAATGAAGCAAGCAGGCTGTGTTAAGGGGGTAATGCTTCTTGTAGTAAGGAAAGAGGCAGTGGCACCACTCTTTTCTCATGTATCAAGAGTGTTGTTGACTTAGGTAACTCTTTTTCAATGGGGAAAGAGCGTTATCTGCTCAATACAAGGAAACATAGGAGGATTATTGTTCTACCTTTCATTTCTTTCAGGATAAACTTTGAGGGATTGAAGAATACCAAGGAGGACATATCGCATAACATGATGGCGAAGAGATTTCAGTATAAAAGAATGCCCCGTAAAGTATGATGGCTAGAGGAAAACAATATGCATAATACTTTGAAAGAACAAGGTATAGTATTGAGGCAAAGGTCTAAAGGTAGGAACTTCTCAAGCATCACAAAATTTCTGCAACACCTTTTACATTTTGATACATGTCCCAAATGACTCACAACATGGCTGCTGACCAATACAATGCAGATCCATGTGAGACACAAAAATTCATGGATACTAAAATACAACGTAGATACTTGCGAAGAAGACTCAAATTTGGACATAGCTACCAGACATACAATGTAGATCTATGCCATTCAAAAGAAAATCTAAGCACAACCATGAACACACAAATGTGGATCCATGCTAGGACTCATACAAATACTCCATCGCAACCTAGGGAAAGCAAGGAGTGCTTTAACAAATACCCAGGATCTTCGTCTTGTCTTCTACAAAGGATGATTCTATCCATGTGATTTCAATGTCTTGATGTCGAACATGGTAGAACCCACTTTATTACCGGTCAATGATGAGAACCATTAACAAGTGCGAGGGAGATCATCATTAATGTCAATGATTCCCAAGGTACCCTAGTACAACCTCCTGAGTGTGAATAAATAATTTGATGTCGAACACTCAGTCGAATATTTCGATCAAAGGTCAATGATGTGAACCTATGTCAAAAGTGAGAAAATCTTTCATTAAGGCATACAAACCTCAAGGTACTAAATTTTTTCTAATACTAATTCCTACATGATGAGCTGATGTTGAAAGGAATAGTCATGTCAAAGGAGGGCCATGAAGAATCCCACATCGACCACACGAAACTTGGAACAATGTTCTAGAATTTTGAGTATGATGTAACCATAGGGCTGACTCAAAATCAATTGACACAAACAAGTTTTTTTAACTACAGAGGCAAGCTTTCAATTTCCATTTGAACATCGGGTGACATGACCGAAGACTTTGACGCATTGAATTGATGAGGTGGAACACAATGCGATAATGGACAATGCATTCTTTGACAGACTCAAAGGAGTGACATGAATCATGAAAGTGGAATGACTTGGAAGCAAGATGAATACATAATTGACTAAATGAAATGTAGACAAGTTCCATGTTCAAAGGTGACTAGCAACTTCCATTATTGCAAAATAAAATGTATTTCCCTTTCCCTTAATTTCCCCATCATGATTGATGAGTGCCTCTTTTCATTTTTATGATTTCAAAGAGGGTAACAAACACTCGTTGTAGCTTATTCGGAGATAAGTCCATTCTCATATGTTTTAAGAACCTGATAAAGGAGGGGTTCATTCCCAAAATAGGGTCTTTCATCGTTTGATTTTACAAGTCTGATGAAAGCAAATGCACTCATCGTTTCATGTTTAGAGATTCTGAAATGACTAAGAAGACTCCAGAATGGAATTTTTCATAAATTTAGTCCCTGAGGCCTGAAAAAGTATAAAATAATGCCCAAGAGAACTCTTCCAGTCATGATTTTCTGAAGTATACCTTTTTCGTAAGTAGTGCCCCTTGGTCTAAAAAAGAGGTTAACTATCACCACGAAGATGAATCTTTAGGTCTTTTTATGAGTGTGAAGAAGACAAGTTCACTTGACAATCTTTTCACATTTTATGAGTGTGAAAAGAGTTTAAAGAGGACTCAATTAACCTTTTTCATGTTTGAATCCAGAGCACGGAAAATGAAAAGTATGCTAAACACCATATTATTGTTTTTAACAAGCTCGAATATCAGTTGAAAGAATTCTCAGGATATCTGCTTCATTTTTTAACGAGCTTGACACAAAATAAGAACTATACTCAAAGGGTCGTTTCATGGTTTAACGAGCTCGAAACTAAAATAAAGTATGCTCAAAATGAATCCCATTGACGGTTGTTTTCCCAACATGATGGCCTTCAAGTAGAATAACTCCAATAAAATATAAAGAGGTTGGCTTTGTTTCGTCTTCCTACTCTATTCATTATCCAACTAAATTCACGGTTACTACCAGGAAACCTTTAACCAGAAACAAATGAAGAAAGAGGATCAAGTTATACAGACAGGTGAAATGAAGGTTTAAGCCTTGACACAATGGAAGAATTCATTTCATTTTTTAACAAGCTTGACATGAAAAAGGAACTCTGCCCAAAATGACCTGTTCCATTTTTACACAAGCTTGAAACAGAAAATAACTATGCTTGCAGGGACCCGTTTCATTTTTACACAAGCTTGAAATAGGGAAACAACTATGTTCGAGGACATCCATTTCATTTTTTAACGATCTTGATAGAGAATGGGAACTATGCTCATAGGCATCTGATTCATTTTTCAATGAGCTTGACACAGAAATGGAACTTTGTTGAAGGAATGGTTTCAATTTTATGCAAGCTTGAAACCAAAAGGTAAACTATGCTTAAGGTCAGTTTTATTTTTTAACGAGCTTGACGCAGAATGGGAACCGTGCTTGCTAATCTGTTTCATTTTTTAACTAGCTTGACACAGAAAGGGAACTATGCTCACAAACATCTGTTTCATTTTTTGACGAGCTTGAAACAGAAAGGGAACTATGCTCACAAACATCTATTTCATTTTTTAACAAGATTGACACAGAATGGGAACAATGCTCACAATGGCTTGCTTCATTTTTATACAAGCTTGAAACAGAAAAGAACTATACTTGAAACATGGTTTCATTTTTTTGCAAGCTTGAAACCAAAAGGTAAAATTTGCTTGAAACAACCTATTTCATTTTTTAATGAGCTTGACATAGAAAAAGAACTATGCTCAGGAATGGTTTTATTTTTACACAAGCTTGAAACCAAAAGGTAAACTATGCTCAAAATGACTCCCATTAATAGGTGATTTCCCAACATGAAGTCCAGTGGTTGGTACTTGCCCCAGATATAAATGTCAAGTAACCTAAATCCAACAAAGGGTGGTAGGGTACATGCGCCCCAAGCTTCATTTCGTCTGCTTTACAAGTAGATTAAATGAAGGTTCAAGTATTGAGTCTTGATAGAATGGAAGAATCTATTTCATTTTTTAACAAACTTGATATAGACATGATACAGTGTCGGATCCCTAATACGATACAAGCCATTGAGTTCTGAAACCACTAACTACGAATCAAGACGTACCTCAAGAGAAAGAACACCATGTGAAATGGCATCACGTAATAACTCAATCACGACACTATATTAAGCAACATTGTTCAAAAAAGGCCGTAAACATATGCCTCCTGAAGACAACACTCAAGACCCATAGGAGTATAGATCACTCAAGCAGCCGAAGTTGAGTTTTGAGTGTGGAGGCTAGCACCATTAGCAAATTCTATGTAAACGAAAGAATCCATCGACATCTACCATAACAAACGAAAGCTAATCAACAAACCCAATCACCTTAAGAAGACCTAACTATGAAATGAAAAAATGTACAATAATATACAACAAGTCAGCCCCGGATGAAGATCATGCATAGTACTTTTTAAGATAGAGCCCATTTATAGGCTCCGCCAAGGCTGTCCCTTCATAATCCACCAATTCCATTAGAGGAAATTTCAACTCAAAATGGGCCTCCTAAAATGAACTAATAAAATAATAGTTAAAATAATAAAATAATATTTATTAATTTTGGAGGAAGAAAAGAAAAAACTACTTTTTGTTTGTATTTTTGACATATCTCCCCGTGTTTTTACTCAAATTTTGATTGGGAGAGCTTGTTGGATGAGGAATTTAATTCCTCATCCAAAGAGCTCTCCCGATCGAAATTTGAGTAAAAACATGGGGAGATATGTCAAAAATACAAACAAAAAAAGTAGTTTTTTTATGATACCTATCCCCAAATTTATATTAAAAAAGTGTTTAAGACCTATACGGTATTTCAAATTTAAAGCAATTTCATTGGCTAACACATGATGACATGGAATTTGAATAAAAGTTAAAAGGCCCATTTTGAGTTCAAATTTCCTCTAATGATAGGTACCTTTCCCTAATACACACTTAACCACGTAAGTACCATGCCACATTGTGGTGAAATTTCCTACCCCCAAGGGTTCCTTAGCTTGATCCCACAAAAGGACCCATTCACCTTCACTAAACCTCCTAGGATGGACAAACTTATTTTACTGGACCTTAACGTGATGCTTGTTAACCTCAAGAGCCACTAAAGCATCTCAACGTTGCTCATCAAGTTGCTCCAATGTGGAAGTCTCTGGTAAAATCTCTACAGCTACCTTCAAAGAAGGGATTTCACATTCAAGTGATAATACTGACTCCACACCATGAAAAAGTTGATAGGGATAAAAACTAGTGGTAGTCTTGACAACGATTCTATAGGCCCACAAAGCAGGATACAACATCATATACAAATTATTCTTTCTCTTTGTGATGGTTTATGGGAGAAGGGACTTAAGTGACTTGTTGATTGCTTCAACCTGTCCATTCGATTGAGGGTAATAAGAAGAGGAGTACCCTTGCTTATATCTTAACTTTGAAAACAACTCTTCCATCATTTTGTTCTGAACGTGTCTGCCATGGTCAATGACAAGCTCCATCGGAATGCCAAACCGGGTAATAATCAGGTTAAATACGAAATGCATGGATGTTTCACCGTTGGATTTGATAGTAGGCATAGCCTCTGCCCATTTCATGAAATAATCCACAGCCACATTAATATGATGTTTCCCCCCCAACCTGTTATGGAGAGAAATTCCTATGGCTTGGGGTACCACAACATACAGCTTGACTCTAGAAATCAATCCTTTCCAATATGCAATAGAAATTAAATGTTTAACACTAAAGGATCAGACCTCGTACCTCATTCTGGACGATTGAAGTAGATCCCCATTGAGCTTTCCAACTTCAGCTTGAATTGATAGATTACTTCCTCAAAAACAAGTAAACAATACAAGCTTTCTATATATCATGGTGTTAGATCTATTCTAGCATATATAATCAATAATGTAGAAGCATTTGACATAATCCCATGGATAAAATATTCATTCAAACACACATTATTGGACAGAAAAAGATATTTCTATTAATATAAATCAGAGATTACAAGATACAACCTCTGACGACACATTTGCGAACCTGAGAAACTGAATCCCCCACTTGGGCCTCCACCACCTCAATCCTCCATCTCTTGATAGCAAGCTCACAAGCAAAAGGCAAGCTTGGGAAGAACACACTAGTGCTCCAAGGGACAAAGGGATGTAGACTCAAGCATAAGTTTCGGAAACAATGTACTATAGTTTCTTTGCTCTCAATTCTCTCTTCTTTCCTTCAATGTACCAAGGGGTTCCTTATATAGCTTTTCAAAGGGATAATGAAAGGTAAAATCTGAGCGATCTCAAGGCATAGGGAAGGCCAGGAGTCAAATGAGTCAGATCCATGTCAAGGAAAACTCCAAAAGGATTTGGATTTTGTACACATCCTAATGTACGCGGTTTTAGTGGTCAAACCCGCATATATACACACTTATAGGTTTAAAAGTCATGTGTATCATTTTTCACATGTTTTTAGGGATGATCAAGGAAACATCAAAGGACAAAAAATGGTCCATGGGGTCTAAGGAGTTTGCAGCGGGACAGGGGAAAGCCATACAAAGTGTGATTCACCTGGACGGGTGAAATTAGCTATAACAGATGCCCCCTAATGTATGAGGTTAGAGGGGTCATACGATGGCCTAAATACATTATAAGTCCATCCCAGAAGTGGAATACTGAAGGATCCCAAATGGAAGACCAGCCACCCAATCAGCATAGTACACTAATACAACTCTGCACATAACTGCAAATACATATAGCAGTCTTAGATGCATAAGAGTACAATGGTCATGAATAGGCATGCTACATGATATCACATATGTGGTCATCGCCACGTACAATATACATAGATCATAATTTCCATGATGAAGATATACAAAGGACCATGATCTCCATAATGGCTGAATATATAACAGATCAAGATCTCCATAGTGGATGGAAATATCTGACATACACTGGAATCAAGTCATGAGAGCTGAAATCTCATGAACACTATCACGATCAAGGAGATAGCATATAAGAGATGCCACCAATCTAGAAAGTATTCTACACAAAATGCTATGAGTACATGTTGTACTATGTGAATAGAGGTGTTGAGGTCGAACATAGTAGTCCATTGTTTGATTACCGGTCATTAATGTATACCGTTAACAGACGCAAGATCACCCACCGATAATGAAAATGGGAATCAAGGTACTAGAGTGCAAACTAAAAAGTGTGAATAAATGTGTTGAGGTCAAACACTTGAGAGAATCCATCAATCATGGGACATTGATGTATTCCCAAACACTGTTGATGGCGAGAGAACCTGCCACTGATGACTGCAAGTCTCAAGGCACTCACAATGACTCTAGATTCCAATCCCAGAATAAATGATTTGAAGTTGATGGGATGAAATCCACTAGAAGGAGGTCATTAAGGCATCCCCCATCATCCAACACGAGGTACTTAGCAAAGCTGTATAATGTGGAAGAACTCGATCATAAGGTGCATGACCCAATAACTGTACTGCGAATGGTCGACAAGCAAAGTTAAGATAACTGAGGAATGGCCGACTCAGGCTTCAACTTCCTTCGAACAAGAGAATAATGGCATATGGTGACTGAATGAAGGAAGCATAGACTCGATATACAAACTGGGACATCTCTGCGACACAAGAGGCATCAACATAGGCTACATAGGGACTGGAAGCTTAACCAGTCAGTTCAGATAAACTCAGATAAATGAGTACATCTCCTAAAGTCAAACTATAACCCTACCAATGGATGTGATATATAGTGTTCTGTTCAAAGGTGACACGACTCAACAGCTGCCATAGATAACATCTTTCCTTGTCCGACTTTTTGGTTTTTTTGATTTTTTTGGACTTTTTTAGTTATTTAAAAAGATTGAAAAAAGAATAAAATAGCTTTATTGATACATACTAGGAGGAGACGAGTGTCACAAAGGAAAACAAACTAGTTCCAAGCAATGGAACATACATATGCTCAATGCAAGGATACATGTGTAGGATATCGACACTCGGGGGAAAATCCCCTCCCAGTAAAAAGGAAATCAAGCTACGAAAGATATAAAAAATGGTTCTGTATGGCTAGACATGAGACAAGCTCGGGCTATATGGCTGATATGCAATGTCAGGAAAGACAGAATAAAGCTCAATAAGGCAGGCAAAGCTCATGATAATGCATTCTCAACTTGACATGAGGGAGTCCTGAGGGAAATAGGCCAACAAAAGATCAAGAGGAGTATGAGGCTCTTGCGAAATGTCATGGTAGTAATATACAATAGACTCCCACACCCTAAAGGATAAAACATCGGCATGGGCACCAAATGCAAATAAGGCGCTAACTAGGGTACCCATGTAAGGTGAAGATCTACCACTCATATCATGCCACGTCTAAAGTAGCAAGAAGGCTGCGTGACATAATAGAGTCGGTTCGTACCTAAGGTCATGATGAGATGGTCATAAGGTTATGCAAAATGCAAACAGTGATGAAACCTAACCTATATGACAATTTAGACATGATACCTGAGATCAGCACGAACAGGTCAATCCAATGGCTGAAACGGCACTGAAAAAGGTCCTCTACATCATGAATTATGTCAAAAATGGTCCAAAATGGTTAGAAAATGTCGAAATTATAGGAAAGGGGGTAAAAATTTTCAAATATTTCAAAATTTTCTATAAATAGTAAACAATTCAAAATATTATAAATCATTTGAAACTTTTACCCATTTGAGCTCTGATTTTCAACATCGAATTCCAGAAGATCCAGCCGGCAGAATCCACTACTGTTTCTTCCAGGTATTTACTCATGCTCTTCTCTTTTATTTTGATACAATTTTTATGAATTTCCATGGTCAATTAAGCTTTTTAGGCCAACCCAAAATGGGCGCTACGGCCCACGCGAAAATCGAGGTTTTTTCCACGTATAGGGTTGGATATATACGAAAAATACCCTCAAAACCCCGTACATACGTGGCTATTTTGAAAACAGTCGTGTATGAGGCTGCGCATATGGTTTTTTCAATAAACTGATGGGAAAATTTGAAATTTCTTGTACAGGATGGTCCTAAAGTGGAGAGATCATGAGCATGGTGAAGTAGAGGAAGCAATAAGGGTCGATCTAATGGCTCAACAAGCTCTATGTGCATGCGGACTCTACAAGTTTTGGTGTCTTGGTGGTTTGAGGGCCAAACCAAGACTATTACAGATGCTAGTGGATTACTAGGATTTAGACTCAGAGTCCTTCCATATAGATGGGATGTCTCTCACCATAGAGGTGGAGGACATATATTTCATTACTGGGATTTCTAGACGAGGGGAAGTGGTGAACCTTCGTTATCGTGGTCGGCCAGGAGGTGGCCTGACTATCGACGAGTACATTGCGGTGTACTAATATCTAGACATAGTGAAGGTAGGGAGTCAGGTCCCTACAAATGCTATACATGTGCTGGGCCTAAAGGCCATATTATTGACACTAGGTAAGATAGCAGGCTTGGCATCACTCCACCAGGCCTCGCGGCCTCTGATGTTCTATGCATTGGAGTGCATGAGACCCACGATCTATGACTAGAGCACTACACTACTGAGCAATATGAAACATCAGCTCAGTGAGTGTAAGGTAGGCAGAGTGTGAAACTTCGGGTTCAACAGTATTTTGAGCATGTTTTTCTTCGAGCGTGTTCCAGGATTGAGCCGCAGAGTGGACGTTCCTCTTCACGGGGTTCGAGATCTGGCCCAACGGTGTTGGAAAGATGCTATGCGTAGACTAGGGGGTGGTAGGGTGGCCAACCCATATCCAGCTGAGTTCTTTCTGTGGTGGCGATGACATATAGTTGCCATCGATGACTACCCCTATGCAGGGATAGATTTCTGGGGGGACCCGTACATGCCGTTACCACCAAGATTGACATATGGCGATATAGGTAACGAATCTCGACCCTTTCTTTTTAAATTTTGAGTTATTTAATATTTTTTGTATTTTATTGATTATATGGAATCAAAAAGACATATTTTTGGGTGATAATACATAGTGACATCTACCATTTGTGTGCAGATGTGGGACCATGGCGGACAGAGGGCTTCCCTCGTCATAGACGGAGCAGAAGAGGAGATGACATCACGGGTGTGGATGCAGAGCAGATGCTCCAAAGCATTCATACCAATTTTGTGAGATTGACACATAGAGTTCCCATGGTGCAAGTCAAGGACTTGCCTGAGGCTATGCAGCGGCAGGTAGTGGGTGTACCACGCACATGGGTGCGTTTATTTCGATGGCTAGCTAGAGCCGTAGTGACCTTCCATGATCACAACCCTCCTCCTCCTCCACAAGATTAGACACCTGGGAGTGTATACATTTTGTGCTACCCTGTATTATATGATGGTGGCTCGAAAGCCCCAATTTTGTATCATGACACTATATATTATCACATTTTTGATGTATATATAAAATTTTTTATGGTGATCAATTTATTTATTTACATGTGTAAAAATTGTGTTTGTGATTATTTATTGTGAATGAAACAAATGCCAATCTAACATGTAGTTAGCATATGAGTCAGCAACTTGATTATTATTTCTTGGAACATGTATATATGTTATATTATCAAATTGTCATTCTAACAATATCACACGTAAGAATCTTCTCAATAACGTCGGATCTCTAACATGGTACAAACCATTGAGCTGTGACACTACTAACTCCGAATCAAGATGTACCTCAAGAGAGATAACGCCATGTGAAATGGCATCCCGTAAAAGCTCAATAACGACACTATATTTAGAAACATTGTTGGAAGATGGCCATATATATACGCCTCCTGAAGACAGTACCTGACCCATAGGAGTATAAATCACCCAAGTAGCAGAGGCTGAGTGTTGAGTGTGATGGCTTGCACCATCCGCGAATCCTATGTAGGTGGAAGATTCCATTGACATCTGCCAAAAGAAATGGAAACTAATAACAAACTCGATCACGATAAGAAAAAGACCTAACTATGCAAAGCTGTACAATAATATACAATAAGCAGCCTTGGTTGAAGATCATGCATAGTATTTCTTGAAATAGATCCCATTTCTAGGCTCTGCCAAGGCTGTTCCTTTGTAATCCACTAACTCATATGCACCATTCTCTGACACACACTTGACCACGTAAGGACCACGCCACATAGGATTAAATTTCCCTACCCCCAAGGGTTCTTTTGGTTGGTCCCACAAAAGGACCAAGTCTCCTTCATTAAACCTCCTTGGACGGATAGACTTATCATACTGGACCTTTACGCAACGTTTATTGACTTCTAGAGCCACCAATGCATCCTAACGCTGCTCATCAAGTTGCTCAAGGTGAACCAAATGCTCCTCCAATGGGGAAGTGTCTGGTAAGAGTTCTACAGCTAGCTTCAACGAAGGAATTTTGCATTCAACCGGCAATATCGACTCCACTCCATGTACAAGTTGATATGGAGAAAAACCAGTGGCAGTCTTAACAACGGTTCGATATGCCCACAAAGCAGGATATAACATGATGTGCCAATTGTTTTTGCTTTGTGCAATGGTTCATTGGAGAATGTATTTGAGTGATTTATTCACTGCCTCCACCTGTCCATTCACTTGAGGGTAGTAAGAAGAGGAATGCTCTTGCTTATACCCAAACTTGGATGCCAAGTCTTCCATCATACAGTTCTGAAAGTGCGAGCCATGGTCAGTGACAAGCTCTTTCGGAATCCCAAACCGAGTAATAATTTGGTTGAACACAAAGTGAGCGGCTGTCTCATTGTTGAATTTTACTGTATGCATAGTCTCAGCCCATTTCGTGAAGTAATCAACAGCCACTATAATGTGATGGTGCCCCCTAGTCGAAGCTGGGTTGCAATCCATAAAATCAATCCCCCAATTAGTGAAGGGACTGGCGGTGATAATGGGATGCAACGGGGCAGGTTTCAAATGCATATTATGTGCAAACACCTGGCAAGGGTGGAACCTCTTGACCGCATCAACACAATCCTTAAAGATCGACGGCCAGAAATAACCTGCTCTTAAAATATTTTGAGCTGTAGAAAACCCAGATAAATGACCACCACACGCCCCTCCATGGAAATCATTCAGCACTACCTCAGCCTCTTCATGAGTTAAACAACATCGTAAAATTGAATCTACCCCATGGCGGTACAAAGTGTTGACCACTATGAGGTAGTTATTAGAGACGTGACATAATCATCGTCGTTCATCTCATGAGAGGTGAGTAGGGGTCTTCAGTGTTTGTAAATATATTATGATATCCGCATACCATGGTCTAACGTTGAGATTAAGAATATGTGTTCATCGACAAACGTATCTTCACAAACCAACTCCTCGGCCTCGCTCGGAAAATCTGATATAAGCTCTGCAAAAATTAAATACTTCTTTGATTTTGCCGAGACAAACTCGAGATCAAATTCTTGACGGGACCCATAGCTATAAATCTCACACACTCTGGGGTACACTTAAAATACTTGACGATGAAAATATATCTTTACAATGAGTCATGGATGGCTAGTTTTTCCTATGATATTCTTTTGACTATAATATTCTTATTTATGTGGTCCTTCTAAGCACTATTTTATTTTTCATGAATATACATTTCTGAACCATTTCCATTTACTAGTTAGTTTTTCTTAAAACAAATTAACAACATGTTAGCATTCTTTCTATTTTTCTAGAACAATCAATTCTTCCCTCTGTATGGCTTGAGGACATGCCATATCTTTGGTTTGGGGGAAGATGGATTGGATTTGTAAAAAAAATAGATTATTTTTATTTATGACAAATATATTTATCTCTAACAAATGATAAGTATTTTCAGGAATGTAAATAATGGAATTTGGCTATAGCCTGAAGCATATTTTACAACAAAATTCAATGTTGTCTTACCATATCAAGAATCGAATGAAGGTAAATGAAATATCAAATAGCGATCTAAGAAAAATTGTGATATTATAGTACTTATGATTAAATTTGCTAACTAATTTTGTTTTTGGGAAAACAGTTTTTCCTTCCATTTCACTGTTAATAATTCTATTCTCTTCCCCAATCATGTATGAAAATGATCAATCTTTTTGTTATTTAAAATGCAATTTATGTTTTTGTGTTATATATTCAACCCACCCAAAGTTTTACTTTGAACATGGTTGAATTAATTTAAAAACTTATAAATGATAAAATTATTTTGAACATGAGAACTGTTAAATTAAGAATGTTGAAAATCCAATAAAGTCATTTTTTATTTTCATACAATATGTGACATGAAAGATATGTTATTTTATAGGTTAAAATAATGAAGTTTAAATTACCTTCTTCATCTGTCAAGTTGAAGGCAACTGCTAGTTTGCCATCTTCCTAACTTTTTTTTTTCTTTTTGCTCAGTGGGACCTGGCATTTCTCTGGTTTGGGGGAATGTTGATCATAGATTTGTTATCATTTTTGGTAGAAACAATACTCATTTAAACGCATATTTTATTATATTTTGTGTATTTTATGACACGCGGATCATTATTCAACCTCAAGTGTGAGTGTATTTAAGGTTATATGAAATATTTTTATTTATCTTTTTTTTATGGTTTTATTAATTAAAAGTAACATTATTAAAGTGCATTTGATATATTAATTGATTTATATTATTGTTTGCATATTTTATGATCCTTTTGCACAACATGTCCAGCTCGATGTCCATCTCATCTCCAGCCCATTGCATGAAACTCGTTGGTGGTTTTCTAGATATAGTAATGTGTTGCTATAGACTCCAGTCCTAAAGCGTGCCAGCAAATGGACACTCCATTCGCCCTACATTGACGCCCGATGCATCCAGCTCACGGCCCAGCCTCCTGTTCACCTCTCCATCCAGATCGGCCATCAAACTACATGCTACTGAGAATTAATTTTAGGCATTTAAAACATGAAACAAATACAAACATTCTGTTATCCATGCGTCTAGGTGATGAAGCTGTGTTCTAGATGTTTTCTAGCCTGCATTCTCCTTTGCTCGCCACCATATCAACCATCCACGTGCTGGATTGATGCATTCAACCCACACTTTAAAAAATTCACCACTATGATCTCCTCTATTCGCCATCAGTCACCTGCTGCACTCAGGAAGGAACTTGTGCGCCATATATGCATATTGTTCATGGTGAAGATAATCCCGTGCACCACATCTAAAGACTGTTCGCACTGAAGAAGAGAGATGCCTACGAATTGGCTTGTGACCAGTTAAATGCCTTTAAGATTGAATAAATTTAGAGAGCAGTCGACCTCTAAAGGGTTGATTTGCTCATCCCTGTAAATCATTATATATATCAGCCTCTGTGAGAGAGCTCAGTTAGCCAGAAGAGTTAGGTTATTCAAGAAGAATCAGTTCATGTTTTGATCTATTCTCAAACATTTTTATTTCTATTCCACCATCTAAATAAAGAGCTATGTGCATTGTTGTTGAATATTTCCTTTGAGTAGAAGTTATCCAGGCATCACCCCTGATTGCTGAGAGGGCCCCTCATCAACCAGAGATTTCTTTTCTTATTTATTTCTTTCATTTTTCCTATTGTAGCTAGTTTAATTCATAGTCTATTTTATTTCTGTAATGCAATTTGATTTCTGAATTAGATAATTAGACTACGTGCATAGTTTGTTTCTAGTATTGCTTTCAAGTCATTTCATTCTCAGTTTATTGTTCAATTTATTTGCAAATTAGATAAAATAGATTGTTGTTTATCAAATTAAGTAAATTTAATTCTGTCTATCTCATTTTTGTTCTAATTATCAGTTTATGCAATTTACATTTGACTTTATTAATATGCAATGGTTTCTTTATCTTTATGTTTATTAATTTTCTTAAGTTTATTTTGCATGTTAGGTTTGCTTAGTAAGTAGGTTTGTTTATTGCTTTATGCATTAGAATTACATCTGCATGGCTTCAGCTTAAGATTATTTCATTTAGGTTAGTTTTTACCATTTTAACTATGCAGCCTGTCATTTGGACACCACGTTCAGTCTGTTATTCCGCCACCCCTTTCAGACCCACAGTTCAGTCTCTCATCCAGCCCTTAGTTCTGTTTTTAGTGTTTTTTTTATGTATTTTGAGATTGTTTTTAGTTTTATTTTGTTAATGTCTAAATTATGTTTTCACTGTCATATTTAGATGTTAGTTTTGTTTAACCTTAAAGTTAAAGTTTAATTGTTTTAGGTTATTTAATAAGGTTTTATTATTTTCCTTATTTCTTTTTGTATTGAATGTGTGTTAAGTTGTTTTGGTTTCTTGAATATTATTGCTGATTTTGTTTTATTGCTGTATCATTTTGTGTTTATGCTTTTTAGATTGATTTATTCGTTTGCATGTGAGATTTAGTGTTACATGTGTTTTCTTTAGTATGTTTTTAGGTTGTCTCTTTTATGTTGTGTTATTGTTGAAAGAACTTGTAGAATAGAACCTAAAGATATTTCCTTTATTAAGTTTTCTAGTTTCTTATAAGTTAAGTCCTCCTTGCACCTTAGTTTCCCATTTGAATAGTTAGTTGTTGATTGTATTACAGTTTAAAGTTTATTATCAATTATTTAGTGTATTATTCGGTCTCTGTTTAATTACTTTAATAATTGAATTTTTAGGGGTTTGACTCGGTTTTTCATTTTGAAAGATATTTCGATCTTTTGTTTGTTAAAATCTTTACACGACACCCTCTACCTTCGCATATATTTTGTTTCAACTCTAAGCTTACCAACCCCACTTGATAATTAAATAATAGGTGGATTAATTTAGACATTATAACATGCAACAACGACAACATTTACGAAATATTCTAGATTCGAGATTGGGATTTCAAGATTAATGAGATTTGGAACGGTATTAAGAGGTACACATTCATATTGGAGCAAATGCCATCAAGAGTTACATGACTTGATTCAATAGATAGGTTGTCCAACAATATTCTTCACACTAAGTGCATCGGATATGCAGTGGCCTGATTTACATAAATTAATGCTAGGAAGAAGTCCTACAAATCCACGTGAAGCAAGAAAATGGCGACATCAAAATGTAATTGATAATCCTCACATCCTAGCACATTACATGCACTTGAGACATACAATATTTCAATAATAGGTTTCCAAACATTTTCATAAGGATACATATTATTGGAGTCACTACGAATGGAAACATCATGGATCTCCTCATGTCCATGGCTTTCTTTGGTTAAAAAATGCTCCCAACATGGACACTTTGAATTGGGATGATCTTAGAGAAGTTATATCTACAAAAAATTATTTCGACAGATGTGTACATGCAATAAATCCATGTGAGGGACATCAATGAATGATTCAAATTGGAGACCATGTAGATGATCATCCTTCTATAAAAGACACAAAAAAATATTTCAATCGGATCCAATGATTGATTATGAAGAACTTATTAACTGTGTTGAGTGTCATATTACTTGCAATTAAAAAATTTGTCTTCGAAAGAAGGGAGGAAAAATGGTATGTCGGTACCACGCCCCATGGGATCTATGTGACCACTCAAAACTTTACATTGATGAACAAGGAGAAAAAAAGTATGAACCTAGACGAAATGATGATAGAGTTTATACACACAATCGTGAAACAATGATGATGTGGATGGAAAATATAGATTGGTCGCCTGCACTTTCCAAGCGCATGGTTATTAATTACATACCAAAATATGCTGCTAAATCTGAAAAGGGGTCTGAAACTTTCTACAATATGTTGATGTGTGTCTCTTCTATCTAGAATTCTAACGAACCAATAACACATGCATATAAAATTTCATTGTGTGAATCCATTATTGATAGGAACATTGGTGCACAAGAGAAATGTCATTGGCTTTTAGAGCTTCCCCTTTAAGAATGTAGCCGTCGTTTTGTGGTTCTAAATGTTGGTGTGAAGGTTTTCAAACAAGTACAAGTTGATACATATTATGGCGACAATGATAATTCTCTGATTTATGCTTATACTAAGGGGCCTGCGAATATGGAGAAACTTACATTCATAGAAGTTGCAAAATATTGGTCATATGACAAACGTCGATGGGGGGGTGAGGGGAATGGTTACCACGAAAGAATTCATCTATTGTATGTGTATTTCCTAGATTTAACTCTATTCCTGACCGAAAAGATGAGAAGTTTGTCGAATTTTGTTGTTCAGAGTTGGTTTTGTACGAGGCATTTCATGACTTTCAAAAAAATATAGGCCACACATCTAATGAAATAGAACAGAATTGGAAAATTTTGCAATATATACCTTGGCATGTCTTTCGCAAACCTGTTCCTACATATGCTCGAGTTGAATCCGATGAAGAAGAAGAACATCCAAGTCCACAAAGAGATTCTAGACAACATGAATGGGAGATCCAGAAAATTCTTTATCAATTTTTATAAAATACATTTTTCTATATTTTTATATTTATATACATTTTATTGTTGCTTTTAATTGTTTTAGGTTTTTTAGAAGTGTCATCTTATAAGAGATAATTTGTGAATTCTTCATTCTCACATTAAAATTTAGAATGATCAAGGTTGCCGTCTACTTTTGTTGGATTGTGGTGTGAGTGTGGTTGTTATTTGGCTTTTCATCCTCTATTACGTTAGTCATGTTATGCTAGTTGACATAAATAAAAAAATATTAAAAAAAATGAAAAATATAAATTACATATCGACTTAAATAAAATATAAAAAAAAATAGACTAGCATAGATCCATTTTAAACCCGGATCTATCAAGCACCGAGAGGGATCCAAATGGTAAAAAAATGTACATCTCAAGAAACCGGATCCCTCTCGGTACTTGATAGATCCAGGTTTAAAATGGATCTATTCTAGTTAAAAAAAAATTATAATTTATTTAAGTCGATATGTAATTT
Source organism: Pseudotsuga menziesii (assembly GCA_001517045.1). Lineage (NCBI taxonomy): Eukaryota > Viridiplantae > Streptophyta > Pinopsida > Pinales > Pinaceae > Pseudotsuga > Pseudotsuga menziesii. The sequence continues at coordinate 140,859 of LPNX010944764.1, forward strand.
ATATTTTTCATTTTCTTTTAATAATTTTTATTTATGTTGGCTAGCATAACGTGACTAACGTGACAGAATCTCCCCCATACTAGGCTGAAGAGCACCTCGCTTCTATTTTTTTTATATTTTTATACATTTTATTGTTGCTTTTAATTGTTTTAGGTTTTCTAAAAGTGTCATCTTATAAGAGAAAATTTGTAAATTCTTCATTCTCACATTAAAATTTTGGATGATCAAGGTTGTGGTCTATTTGGCTTTTCCTCCTCTTTCTATGGAAAAATAGCAAAAAAAGCTCTCACTTGCAATGCTTAGTAGTATCCATTTCACATGTTTTATTAAAAAATAGTTTTTAGTAAGATATGCTTTAAAAGATGTGCATTTTGAAATTGTTTTTACAACATAAATATGGAGTAGTCTAAAAATTTAATTATATTTTAATTACGATTTTCATGATAGAAATGGGATTCAGCACCCTCATAAACCTTTGGAACACCCAAATTTCAAAACTTCACAGCTGTAACCAGTATTTTGAAAACTTATAACCATTTTTTTTCAAAATCTTACCCAACAAATCAGCCGATTCCCATCTAAATTGTAGAAACTTTAAACTACTAACATAAATATATTTAAAAAAATACTAATTCAATATTAAACTACAACATATACCATATATACGTAACGTCCCCCACCAAAAAAAAATATTTTCCGAGGATTTCCACTAGAAACTATAATTAAAATATAAATAATTACAAAACGTGCAACCATCCATAGCTGAGCTATACTATAAATAGGTGTGGTGGCACTTCAAAAACACAGTCAATTGGTCATCTACATAGTCATACATTGGTCGTCTTCGTCTCTTTATTTGGCTGCTTGGCGTTTGTCGTTTTCGTCTCTTTAATATTTACAGCTCGCTCGGTTGGGTTAAAGATATGGATATGGAAATGGGAACAACAACAGATGTAGATCTTGTTTCTACAGGGTGGAACGATTTGTCGCATGATTTGCAAAAGACGATATTATCTTGGCTTCCAGTAGAATGTTTGTATACGTTTCGAATCGTCTCCAAGGAATGGAAGGGCTTGCTCTTTATTCAAGTGTCAATGCCATGGATGGATGTGTGAATTCCAAGCTCTTTATTTTGTAGAAGAAATCGTATGTCAATAGGAAACCATATCCTATTTTCATAGCTACGTGAACATACAAATTAATAGACTACCATGAATGTATGATTTTAAAGCCCATTTGTATGAGTTATTGTTATATCCATGACTACAGTTTGTACCATAAAGATTTGATTAACTATTAAATTAGTTGTTTGTAACATTTAAAAAAAAATTAATCTTTTTATATTATGCTTTGTTTCCATAGTAAGTTTTCTTGACACAAGTCTTATAGTTAGGTGTTTTCACAATTCATTATTGGTTGATACCTTTTGACTGTCAAGGAAATTTACATGGTTAGTGGATTCAGATGGATTGTGGTTCTTTAGCAAAGAGTGTCAACATTAAATTAAAACTTGATATATATTGGATCATCGCACTTGATGTCTCATATGTTACATGATGGACTAGGTAAAGGTTACTTGTCCAATGGGACTTGTGCAATCTTAGTTTCACTACTTGGGATGACATTTCTGATATGCAACATGGTTTCTTTTTTTATTTTATTGAAAAACAAGCAAAGTGTATCCTAAGAGTGGACTTCGGTAGTGTCCCGTCATGGTTAGTATAGTTTTGTGACACTCAAGGAAGAGTATTTTTTATGGATTTTGTATGTCAAACTTATATGTTATGGACTTGGTTGGGTTACTTGACTAGTGAACACTGATATATATGCATATACTATATACATTATTTCACCTTTGCTTATGGAATATTATATATCTGATTATATGTATCATATCAATATTGATTAAGAACATGTGATATGTATGTTTATTTTTATGCATCTAGTTAATAACATGGATTATGATATAAGATTGTGATTTATGGATGATTATTGATGTGTAGAACATATAGTTGATTATGATGTTGTTGAAAATACATAATTGATATGATTATGTATGATTAACCTTGTAATGAGTAGGATTTCACATGAAACTTAGTTACTTGTCAATAAAGATGTTCAGATAAAATATGATTGTTGGATGCATTTCATGAGAGAAAAAATGGCATGGGAGGTCATGTACACAATAGTTTTTGCAAAATGTCATTAATTTAATTCACTCTTAATTTTAATTGGTTCTATTAATCTACAAGAGTGGGATGTGTGCACATCTAGGGAAGCAATATATTACAAACAACACCATCAGATGGGTATGACATCACAATTAATTTCCTGAGAGAAGCACAAAGATTCAAGTAAGAATAGATGAGAGTATGTTGGAATGTATAATTTGAATATTGCATGTGTAATGATGTTTAGGATGATGTTGTAAGATGTATTGTCTAGCACTGGAAGTCATAAATAACTGTAATATTATGTAAAAGTAGTTTCCCCACATTCATCATGGAGTAATATGATCATGTTTCCATTGTTTATAAAGTGGTGAAAAATCAAATTCCACATGTATTTTGGGATGTTATTTTTTCATACCTTCTGGTATGTAATAAAGGTGAAGGAGAGCCTTTGGGAATATCTTGTGAATACTATTGTAATGTTGTTTCTAGGAATATTGCATCTCTTTTGGAAAAGAGTTGTTTCTCTAGTCTGAATGGTTCAAATCTAGAACAAATGAGTAACATGGAATATCAGACACTCCCTATATCTATTTAAACACTTAAATGGACTTCCATTCTTCTTCTATTAACATATGTCTTCGCTATCCTTGAATATTTTTTGTCTGCTTACCTACAAAAATAGAAGACAACAATAGAAAGTGATAACATACAAGATATAAAAACTGGATCTATGCTTATGACCAAGAAGTCAAGCAATACATACACATGATACAACATATATCGGAAAGAGAACATTCTTTACTAAAAATAATTAGAAAGACTACAACCTTGGTTCCTTAGTGTTGAGAGTCCCATCCAGTAGCCCTTTTTCCTCTAGCTTCACCTTGCCTCTAAAGACTCAAGATTAATTTTGGCAGAGTGTGGGTATGGAACACAATTCTTCCTCCTTTCTACCATGGGGGATGAGCCAGTATTTAAAGGAATGGGAGGATAGGTATGGTTGAGGATGGTGTGGGAGGGATCAACCAGAACCAACCCAACCAACACCTCCAAGATACGATGGCTCCTACACTTAGCAGGATCACCAAATTTAGCCCTCAACCAAATTCTATGCTAAAATTACCTCCCCGCAATTCTGCTTTTGCAACAGGTTCTTTGCAACGTTGTTTCCAGAACAGGCATTCCGCAACTCTATTTCCACAATAGGATTTCTGCAAGTAGGTTGCGGGATGTGGGATGCAGGATGCATGACCAACTTTCCAAAGTTGCTCCCTCGCAACTTTCCTTCCACAATTTTTCCTCTGCAACTCTTCCAACCGTCAGACCTTTACAGCCTTCTCCACCACCATTGATCTACCCTTTGATGCGGATATCACAGGTCTTTGTAGATCCATTATCTCCCTCAAAACTTCCATTGTGTATCTCTCTCAAACCGTAAGATCTTTGTCTACGAACTCAATCTTTGCAGTTCATTTTCTGCAAAAACTGGTTAAGGCAGAAAATATGTGCGTTGTGTTGATTGATCATTGAATCGATCAATCCAGCCTGCAATATCTAAGATTACTTAGCCTAAATATTCTATGCATGAATTTATGAACTAGTCCAACTATTCCAACAATAGTTTCATGCATGAATCAACGATTTTATAGAAATACACAGATGTTCAGGAATACTACCGAAGTTGGCCCTTCACGGATTCACAGTTCAAAATAGTAAATGAAACTAAGCTAATAATATTGCAAACACATAGCTAATCTTTCTATTAAGAAAACACACAAACACACACTTCGGATCTCTTCTTCAGTCTATTCAAAATATTTACAAGCGGAACCAAACACAGGTCTTTCCTTCTCTTTACAAATTTGAAAATCTAATACTGAAGAGAAGAACTGAAGAACAAAACCCCGTCTACTTCTCTAATCTGTCTACTTAACCTAAATTGTAACTCCTACACTAAGTGGTCTTGCAACCGAAAATAAACCACTACAACGCATGATGAAATGTATGTATCAACAAACCACTTGCGGCGTGATCTCCTCGTAGGGGGCCATGATCTGCAATTACTCCTATCAGTTCCAACAAACTATGACTTAGCAAAAAAAAAATTCCACAGCATGTGACCAACTCATCACATTGCTGGCATGCCATGATGCTCCTGCATCATAGGATCTCATGGGTGAGGTGGAGAAAAGATCCAAAAATGAAGGATCTTGAGCTCCAGGTGGTCCTAAACCATAGGGATGAGGCTTCATGGAGGTAACCTTCGAGAAGCCTCTCAAAGCTTCTCTTTTTGCCTTGAAAACTTGAGCGCCGCTCTTTTAATGAAGCAGATAGGAGGTGTTAAGGAGGTAATGCTTCTTGTAGTAAGGAAAGAGGCAGTGGCACAACTCTTTGCTCATGTATCAAGAGTGTTTCTAACTTAGGTAATGCTTTTTTTCAATGGGGAAAGAGCGTTACCTGTTCAATACAAAGAAAAATAAGAGGAGTATTGTTCTACCTTTAATTTCTTCTAGGATAAACTTTGAGGGATTGAATAATACCAATAAGGACCTGTCTCATAACATGATGGTAGAGAGATTTTGGTGTAACAAAATTCCCCCCCAAAGTATGATGGCTAGAGGAAAACGATAGGTATAATAATTTGAAAGAACAAGGTATTGTATCCAGGAAAAGGTATAAACGTAGGAACTTCTCAAGCATCACAAAATTTCTGCAACACCTTTTACATTTTGATACATGTACCAAATGACTCACAACATGGCTGCCGACCAATACAACGCAGACCCATGTGAGATACAAAAAGTCATGGATACTAAAATACAACATAGATCCATGCGAAGAAGGCTCAAATTTGGACATAGCTACGAGACATAAAATGTAGATCTATGACATTTAAAAGCAAATCTGAGCACAACCATAAAAACACAAATGTGGATCCATGCTAGGACTCTTACAAATACTCCATCAAAACCCGGGGAAAGCAATGAGCGCTTTAATAGATACCCAGGGTATTTGTATCGTCTTCCCCAAATTATGATTATTTTCATGTGATTACAGTGTCTTGATGACAAACATGGTAGAAACCACTTGATTATCAGTCAATGATGAGAACTATTAATAAGTGCAAGGGAGATCGTCATTAATGTCAAGGATTCCCAAGGTAACCTAGTACAATCTCCTGAGTGTGAATAGATGATTTGATGTCGAACACTCAATCGAATATTTCAATCAAAGGTTAATGATGTGAACCTATGTCGAAAGTGAGAAAGTATGTCATTAAGGCATACCGACCTCAAGGTACAAATTGTTTCTAAGACTAATTCTTGGATGATGAGCTAATGTAGAAAGGAATAGTCTCACTGAAGGAGGACCATGATGAATCCCATAGTAATGACATGAAACTTGGAACAATGTTCTGGAATTTTGAGTATGATGTAACTATAGGGCTGACTCAAAAGTAACTAACACAAATAAGTTGTTTTGATTGCAGAGGTAAGATTTCAATTTCCCTTTTAACATCAAGCGGTATGACCTAAGACTTGAAGGCATTGACTTGATGAGGCGGAACACAATGTGACAATGGACAATGCATTCTTTGAAAGAATCAAAAGAGTGACATGGCTCATGAAAGTGGACTAAATTGGAAGCAATCTGAATACCCAATTGACTGAATGGAACGTAGAGAAGTGCCATGTTCAAAGGTGACTAACAACTACCATTATTGCAAAATGAAATGTATTTCCCTTTCCCTTAATTTCCCTATCATGATCGATGAGTGCCTATTTTTTTGTTTTTACGAGTTCAAAGAGGGTAACAAACACTCATTGTAGCTTATCCAAATATAAGTCCATTCTCATATGTTTTATGAACCTGAGAAAGGAGGGGTTCATTCCCAAAAGAGGTTCTTTAATCGTTTGATTTTACAAGTCCGATGAAAGCAAACTCATTCATCATTTCATGTTTAGAGGTTTTGAAATGAGTAAGAAGGATCTAGAATGGAATTTTTCATAAATTTAATCTCTGAGGCCTGAAAAAGTATAAAATAATGCCCAGGAGAACTCTTCCAGTCATGATTTGCTGAAATATACATTTTTCGTAAGTAGTACCCCCTAGTCCAAAAAAGGGGTGAACTATCACTAGGAAGATGACTCTTCAGGTACTTTTACAAGCGTGAAGAAGGAAAGTTCACTCGACAATCTTTTCACATTTTAAAATTCTGAAAAGAGCTTAAAGAGGACTCAATTAACTTTTTTCATGTTTGAATCGAGAGCACGGAAAATGAAAAGTATGCTCAACACCATATTACTATTTTTAACGAGCTCGAAGATCAATTGAAAGAATTCTTCGGGTATCTAGTTCATTTTTTAATGAGCTTGACACAATAAGAACTATGCTCAAAGGGTTGTTTCATGGTTTAACAAAATAAGAACTATGCTCAAAGGGTTGTTTCATGGTTTAGCAAGCTAGAAACTAAAAGAAAGTATGCTCAAAATGACTCCCATTGACGGTTGTTTTCCCAACATGGTCGCCTTTAATAGATACCCAGGGTATTCATCTCATATTCAACAAAGTACGATTCTATCCATGTGATTACAGTTTCTTGATGTCGGACATGGTAGAAACCACTTGATTACCGTTCAATGATGAGAACCATTAACAAGTGCGAGGGAGATCATCATTAATGTCAATGATTCCCAAGGTACCCTAGTACAATCTCTTGAGTGTGAATAGATGATTTGATGTCGAACACTCAGTCGAATCCTTCGATCAAAGGTCAATGATGTGAACCTATGTTGAGAGTGAGAAAATATGTCATTAAGACATACAGACCTCAGGGTACTAAATTTTTTCTAAGACTAATTCCTGGATGATGAGTGATGTCGAAAGGAATAGTCTCGTCAAAGGAGGGCCATGATGAATCCCACAGCAACGACACAAAACTTGGAACAATGTTTTGTAATTTTGAGTATGATGTAACCATAGGGCTGACTCAAAAGTAACTAACACAAACAATTTGTTTTGACTGCATAGGTAAGCTTTTGATTTCCCTTTGAACATTGGGCGGCACAACCAAAGACTTGGAAGCATTGACTTGATGAGACAAAACACAATGCGACAATGGACAATGCATTCTTTGAAAGACTCAAAGGAGTGACATGACTCATGAAAGCGGACCGAATTGGAAGCAATTTGAATACCCAATTGACTGAATGAAATGTAGACAAGTGCCATGTTCAAAGGTTACTAACAACTACCATTATTTCAAAATGAAATGTATTTCCATTTCCCTTAATTTCTCCATCATGATTGATGAGTGCCTCTTTTCATTTTTACGAGTTCAAAGAGGGTAACAAACACTCATTGTAGCTTATCCAGAGATAATTCCATTCTGATATGTTTTATGAACTTGAGAAAGGACGGGTTCATTGCCAAAAGAGGGTCTTTCATTGTTTTATTTTATGAGTCCGATGAAAGAAAACTCATTGTCACGTCCCCGGTTTTGACCCCGTTTGCATGATGTATATATTGTAATTAATCGTGGTGAGGAGCTCAAGGAAAAAGCCCCACCATCGATTTCGTTGTGTGTGTGTCTCGGCAATGGGGATAGTTGCCGATGGTTTATCGTGCTATCCGGCACATTATAATGTGGCATCATGTAAACACGCACATCAAATAAACTAAAACCACAACCAGCTACGGCAGTGCAACGTTGAATAAAAAGGGCATGATTACAAAGGATAAGGGGTGGGGATGTCAAACCTTAGTCTATGGGAAAAAAAATCCATGTTTTGCCACCTTTGTTTGTTTGCCACCTTTTCTTGTCCCATCCAACCTTGTCAACCTCTTTAATGCTTCAGCTAGTGGTTGAGGAGTGATGGCTGAGTGGTTGAGGGAAGTTATTTCCTTTGGGAGTGGGGTGGCAGGACTGTCAGTCCCTTACCCACACCCACACACCACCCACGAATCCATTCTCACCATGTCGGTTCGTCCTCCTCACACTGAGCGTTCTGCTGTTCATCCACGCACAGAGGCCGCTGTCTGTTTGCTTACACAGCTGGGCTTCAACCTTCACAATGGTGGTCGGTTTCCTGCTCACACGTAGGTTTGGGGTCTGTTCATTCCTCATGCGGAGGCCACTGTTTTTTTTTCCTCACGCAGAGGGGTGGAAATCTTGCTCATCCTCACGCACAGGTAGAGGATCTGCTGGATCTCATGCGGCCAGGAGGAGAGCTGCTTACCGTGGTCATTCACGTTTTTCCACATAGTGGAATTGGGTAAGTTTCCTTGGCGTTTTGTGGTCTGGTGTGGGTTGCACTCACGCACAGACTGTTTGGGGTCGTTTTCCCCCTTCTGAGCCTTGCTCACTGATTGTGTTTTGGGGCTGTTGTCTTCCCCATGTTTTTGGTTGGCTGTGGTGTCCAATTGCGTTTTGGGTTGCTATGCTTTCGTATTGAGTCGTTTTCTGCAGTGGTCTGCGTCTGAGTTTCCTTGCTGTTTAAGACTGTGTATAGCTGCCATCATTGGCACTGTGAGTTGGGGCTGTTGATGGCCACAGTCATTGGCTGAGTCTCCCATGGTTATGCTGGGAGTTCTGTTTCTTATCCGCTATGGGCTATGGATAGTTGCCACTGTTTTTATTGTGAAATTGAGTTGCTGAAGTACCCTTGTTTGGGTTGCAGCTGAGTTGTTTTGGCCATGTTAGGGCCAAGAACAACTCCGTGTTGCCTTGTGGGCTTGAGCTGTGCCTCATCTTCTATTGGGATTATCCCTGGTTTCCTTTGCTTCTTCACAGGGCTGTGAATGGTTGTTTTGCTGCTGGTATGCAGTGGTGGGTCTTTGGACTGTGCTGGCTTAGTCGATCTGTTGATGGCCTGATAAACCTAGTGGTGTTGGTTTGGATGATTGTGTCCCCTTGGCTACGTGCAAGCCTGCAATTGACCCTTAGTCCTTGAGGAATCATGCCCATCTCGGGGGTGGCAGCGTCGCTGAGAGATTGATGAGCACATTGGCCTATGGTTGGGTGGAATGTTGTAGGGACATAGCTGGTTGTGGGGCAAGTTCTTCATCAAAAGATAAGTGCTATTGTACTTCATCTCTGCAATTATATTGATGTTCAATGAGTTATAATGAACATGGGGATGCTGGAATGTATATGTTTGCTTCTGCAGTTTGATTAAAGAATTATGCATCTGTGTATGCTTGTATGTCTATGCATCTTCGCATGCATTATGTTTAAGCTTTGTAATTTCAGCATTGATCTCTTCTGTTCATGTTTATGGGGCTGTTTTCCCGGTTAACGTGGTGTTCGTCGCGTCCTCTTCGTCGGTCCGAAGGATGGGGACGTGACAGTATGGTATCAGAGCTCCTGGTTGCAACAGTGGGCCTCTATGGGCCAAGAAGGAGCAACTGACAGAGGCAGGACTTCATTCTGCCCAGCAGAGATCAGAGTTTGACAGCATCAAACTTCAAAAATTGCCTATGTGTTAACAGTCGGAACACTTAGTGGTTTCGACTTCCGATGGGGCGGAAGGTTTAGCGATTTCCAGTCCATCGTTGCGGCTGCGAAAAGGATTCAGCCGCCGATGCAACAATGGAGCCGATTTCCGACGAAGGGAAGTTTTGAAAAATTTTGGTCTAAGTGTTAGACAGTCGGAAGAGAAAGTGATTGAGTGTCCGCTGTTGCGGACGCCGAACCATTAAGTCATCCGATGTGAAAGGGGTTTTGACGTTGCGGAAGAGAAGACGAAGTGAACTTCTGCCATTGCGGACGACGAAGCGATTCCGCATCCAAATTGAAAGCCATCCGATCGCCGACGCCACAAGAAGGTTAGAAATTTGGCTAAGTGTTGAATCATCGAAGCAGAAAGTGGATTGACGTCCGCCGTTGTGGATGAAGAAACAATTGGGCGTCAGATGAAAAATTCGTCCGATTGTCGGCAGTGGAGAAGAAAAATCACAGAAAATTTTCTAAGTTTCAACGGCTGATTGGAAGAGGTTTGTCTTTGGTGAGCTACCGTTGCGGAAGCCAAAGCCATTTGGCTTCCGATGTGGAAATGCTTCCGACGTCCGCCGTTGCGGGTGAAGAAGCAATAAGGCTTTCGATGCGGAAAGTGTTCCGATGGCCGATGCGGTAAAAGAAAGATAGAAAAATATTGGTCACCGGAAGAAAAAAAGGGAATGAATATCCGCCGTTGCGAGAGCCAAAGCAATTTGGTTTCCGACGTAAAAAGGCTGTCGATGCTGACCCGGTTGTGCGGCCGATTGGAAGAAGGAAAGAGATCATGTTCCGCCATTGTGGAAGAGAAAACGTTTCGGCTTCCGATGTAGAAAAGCTTCCGACAGCTGATGCGTGCCGCCGTTGCGGAAGGGGAAAGCCTTCCGAGAGACGATTCAGCGGGAGGAGTAACTATTTGACAGCCGATACGTCAGAAGGTTGTGTGGAATGAGATCCGATTTTGCACAAAGACATTTTGGGATTTTTCAGTGGGATCTCCAGCAGATTTCGACTGTTTATCAGTGGAATTTTGAGTTGTTTTTCAGTGTATTTTTAGGGCTAAAAATGAGAAAGTGGCATCGATATTATGCGTCAGATTGTGCAAAAATCATAGTTTTACTATAAAAAAAAAAAAAGAGGGCGCTGCCCTCGACCTACCCTGCAGTGGCATAGGGAAGCCACAAGGGGGCAAGCCCCCTTGACCCCCGTCGTCCCTTAAGACAATCATTCTTGTGAAAAGAGAGTTCTATGTTTTGGGCAATTTAGTAGAACCCAGAATTCAGAAACAATGAATGGTGCAACGGAAGTGAGGTGGCTGAAGTTGGCATTTTGAACCAAAATGCAGCTGTGTGTAAAATGTAAGATTTGGTGAAAAGTCTTCATTCTTAGAAGTGGTGTGGTTTTCACACCCGAGGTCGGAATGAAGCATGTGAATAGGTGTTGGAAAGCTTATCCAACAAGGGACAAAGGTAAGTCACCAGAATATGAGCATGGAGCAGCAAAGTGATAATGATGGCCGCTGTTATCAAATGGACAAATCTAGACAGTTGCATGCCAGGGGCAGCAAGGACTATGAAGTCAACCAACTGTTGTGTGAAAAAGGAATTCCATGAGAAGATGAGGGATCTGAAAGGGAAGTTTTCATTAGACCCTATCTTGCTGATTATAACTACATTTTCTAAGTTTATGCTTGAGATGCATGAGGACATGTATTGCATGCATAGGATGTTTGCATGTTGGTGAGAATATTGGGAATTATATATAATTATAATGAACCACTAATGATAATTATTGCTTTGATGTTGGCATTAGTTGAAACACCGACGGTGACATGGAACTAGATGAATATGTTGTTGATGCTGACAGAGTGTGTCCAGCAACCCTCTGGAGAAAGGGATAAGGCAATGGGTGACCCATAACAAAAGTTGGTGAGCAAGTTCTGCAATCTCCTGCAAAGGACCAACCAAATTGGTCATGCCAAGGGTGTAAGTACGACCCATGCAGGTAAGAGTTGCTTATGACAGATTCCATGAAATGGTAAAGGTAAGAAACCTCCTACCATGTGGAAATTTGAATATAAAAATGTGGCATGCCTATATATGTTGATGATATTGATTATAGTAATGCATCCTATATGAGGTAGTCATGGTTATCCCATGGTATGTTTGAATGCGTTGAGATGAATGCATGTGATCTTGTGAATAACTAACAGCTGAAATGATGAATTAATGATAATTCAGGAACCATTTCAGAGGCTGTTATGAATGCAATATAGTCAGGATCAATTGGCCGCCAGAAATGCTCTATGGAAAAGCAAGGTGGTATGAATGATACGCCTGTGAAGTAAGGAGTATCTAAAAATTTAATTTAATTGCATGAATGATGTGACTATGCCTTGCAAATGTTAATATGATAATGATTGCATGAAGCAAATGAGTTTGGTATATATTGATGTGACTAATAGTTGGAAGTATTCAAATTTTATAAATTCTGAAAATGCTTCAGTGATGGTTGTAGCAATGACAAGGTTATATGCATCCAGACTTACCAAGAGTTTGGTTGTTTGAAGCTTATGTTTTAGGTAGATTACTTCGAGCATGGCATTGAGAGGTAAGACCCTGACCAATGCCAGAATCTACCATGTGAAAGAGCTTGTTAAATTTGAATTGTAAATTTCAAATTTAAGAAATTGCTGACAACTATTAGTCACTGCTGGCTTGCATAAGATTGTGTTTGGATGTTGAAGCTTATGTTTCAGGTAGATTATTTTAAGCATGGAATTGAGAGGTAAGATCTTGACCAATGCCGGAATCTACCATATGACATGCATAATAGGTTGTTAAAATTCAAATTGTGAATTTCGGATTTGGGAAATTGCTGACAACCACTAGCCACTGTTGGCTTGCATAAGATTGTGTTTGGTTGATTGAAACTCATGTTTCAGGTAGATTATTCGAGCATGGTAGTGAGAGGTGAGACCCTGACCAATGCCAAAATCTACCATTTATGAGAAGAAGTCTCATGGTCGTGAAAGTAGTTGGCATGCATGATGGGTTGTTAAATTTGAATTGTGAATTTCGAATTTAAGAAATTGTTGACGACTACTAATCATTGTTGGCTTGTATGAGATTGTGTCAAGAGGGACACATGGTAAGTGGGTATTCAAGTTATGATAATAAGCATAAAATTGTAATGGGCATAGTAGTGCTGCTTACAAGAAACCCACAATTGAACAAGTCAATTTCTGTAATAGATAGAATTGCAAATTCCTAATGAATTTAATTTCTATTGTCATTTCTTGGTTATGGAACAATCGATTTGGATTGTATTATCAGGTAATGATTGACTGTTTGGCTATTTGATGAATGTGTCAGGGGTACACACTGCAGGAATACCATGTGTGATGGCTTGCAGAAGCCAAACTTCATGGGAAGGTTTTCCCTTATCCGGGAAATGGGTTTCGGGTGAAACGCCATTGGACATTTTGAAAATGTCTCATCTGCACTGCATGTTTTGTGATAACATGAGTGAGATGGTATGGGTTATGTCGGTAAGACATGTAAAATGGAAGCAGGGATGAGGGCTTGGTTTTCTTAAACTTGGTGATTGGAAACCACACAGACAGAGCTAGAGGGCTGACTTTCTTCTCCACAACCCCGGGATAGCACTCGAAGGGAATGCAGGGCCTGAGGGACTGAGTAGCAGAGAAGGGACTAATTCCTTGTGTTGGGTGTGTGGGTGTCTTAGAAGTCAGGCTAGTTCTGGTGTAGGTGTTCCTAGCTCTGTAGCGAGCTCACCAGCTTAGCATTCAGCCTTTCCCAACTCCTTGACGGTGCCTAACAGATATAAAGTCATACTGCGATGGCAAATGGATAAGTGTTCTGTAACCCTTGCTATGAATGTGCATGTTTAATTATTAAATTCGATATGCAGAACATGTTTTGATTTAGTATCCATTATGACCGAATGATGTGAAAAATGATTACAATTTTTGAGCAATAACGCTGATGAGTTTGCTTGTATTGCTTGTGTTGCTTGTGTTGACAGGTAAAGGTAAAGGTAAAGGTAAATGGTAAATTGTTGTTGTGAGGGGTTGCAGAGTAAGGGTTATTGTGGATATAAGTGTATGTTGGGCTGTGATATGCCTGAGGGTCCATAGTAGATCCTAGACCTGGAAATGGTCATGATAGAGTTCCAAGCCAGTTGACATGAGGATGTACTGGTTGGACATTAATTATTTGATGTTGAGGAGAAGCCGGCGTGCTGACCTAACATCTAAGTCCATAGGAGATCCCAAGGCTTGCAAAGCGAAGCAGGATCCTGTGGACGAACAAGGAAACGCACAATACAGATAAGTATTGGATTGTTTTGCTTATAAATATACATGTGTATATGATTTGATTATGATGTTTTATCTCTAGAACAAGATAAAACTGATGAGAATAAAACTAAACATGTACATCTATTCAATGTTTGGATATAGGTATCGCTGGGAGCGAGGACTATGAGAGCACACTAAGGATTCATGTGGACATGTGACTATCCTTGAAAAGCTCGAAATGAGGGGTAATGAAAAGGTGCTAGTAAGACGGGGGAGTCCTAGCAGTCGATACTAACCATGTGGAGAGACTCCATGGTTTTGAGATCTGGAATAGACCAAAGGCACTAAGTGTCACGACCAAGAGAGATTGGTCCATCATTCATGGTGAAGTGAAAGAGGTTGAGAGCATGAAAAAGCCACAGCGATGGTGTGGGTTCCAGGGTGGAACAAAACAAAGAGGGGAAAAACTCTTACTGCTCTCTCTTGCCTTTTGATTATATATATANATTTCCCTGCCCAGGAATGGACATGAATGAGCTCATGTGCCTGTTTGGGAAGGCATGGAAATATGAAAGCCTCATTGATGAGACTTGGACTGTAATGCCAATTGGAGAAATTAACCGACTGATTTTAACGTCTACATTATGCTTGGTCTGATAGAAATTCAATGGTGCATTTCACAGGTGATAAAAGTGAAACCAGGTGGTGCACGTTGAATATGGCAGCAGATCAAAAGTTGTTGGACTTAGCTAGAAGTCTCCTTCAAGTGATTGCCAAGATCCAAGAGAACCTTGGGGAGATGCTCAAGATACAGAAAAGGCAGAGTGAAATGAACCACCAGATTTTGCAAGACTCTATTGGTTTGCAAAGGGAGGTGAAAAGCCTTCTGGGAGCAATCGGCAAGGGAAAGGAAGGTGGATCTGCAATGGGATAGTTGTCCAAGTGACCCGATAGGAAATGGTCCAAGAATGAATACTCAAAGGAATTTGAGCAGGTAAAGATGAAGCAGCCAGTGAGATGCTGGAGATGCGGAGGACATCATTTACGCCGGGACTGCCCAAGGAGGGAACATGATGAAGGCAATAGCCGCAAAGTTCCTAGACTTTCGGATCAGCAGGAAGCTGTAAACTAGCAGGAAAAGTCCATGGAAACCGAGGAGCTTGGTCTTGAACGTTCAAGTAGATGATTGAACGTGGGACAGATCTGCAAAATTTTGAAATTTTGATGTGCAATTGTATATGTATTGTATATATGTAATGGAACACCGAGGACGGTGTTATTCCAAGGGGGAGGGGAATGTCACGTCCCTAGTTTTGACCCCGTTTGCATGATGTATATATTCTAATTAATCATGGTGAGGAGCTCAAGGCAAAAGCCCCACCATCGATTTCGTTGTGTGTGTGTCTCGGCAATGGGGATAGTTGCCGATGGTTTATCGTGCTATCCGACACATTATAATGTGGCATCATGTAAACACGCACAACAAATAAACTAAAACCACAACAAGCTATGGTAGTGCAATGTTGAATAAAAAGGGAATGATTCCAAAGGATAAGGGGTGGGGATGTCAAACCTTAGTCTATGGGAAAAAAAACCCATGTTTTGCCACCTTTGTTTGTTTGCCACCTTTTCTTGTCCCATCCAACCTTGTCAACCTCTTTAATGCTTTAGCTGGTGGTTGAGGAGTGACGGCTGAGTGGTTGAGGGCAATTGTTTCCTTTGGGAGTGGGGTGGCAGGACTGTCAGTCCCTTACCCACACCCACACACCACGCACGACTCCATTCTCACCCTGTCGGTTCGTCCTCCTCACACTAAGCGTTCTATTGTTCATCCACGCGCAGAGGCCGCTGTCTATTTTCTTACACAGCTGGGCTTCAACCTTCACGATGGTGGTCGGTTTCCTGCTCACGCGCAGGTTCAGGGTCTGTTCATTCCTCACACGGAGTCCACTGTTTGTTTTTCCTCACGCAGAGGGGTGGAATTCTTGCTCATCCTCACGCATAGGTAGAGGATCTGCTGGATCTCACGCGGCCAGGAGGAGAGCTGCTTACCGTGGTCATTCACGTTTTTCCACATAGTGGAATTGGGTAAGTCTCCTTGGTGTTTTGTGGTCTGGTGCGGGTTGCACTCACGCACAGACTGTTTGGGTTCATTTTCCCCCTTGTGAGCCTTACTCACTGATTGTGTTTTGGGGCTGTTGTCTTCCCCACGTTTTTGGTTGGCTGTGGTGTCCAATTACGTTTTGGGTTGCTATGCTTTCGTATTGAGTCGTTTTCTATAGTGGTCTACATCTGAGCTTCCCTGCTGTTTGGGACTGTGTATAGTTGCCATCGTTGGCACTGTGCGTTGGGGCTGTTGATGGCCATAGTCATTGGCCGAGTCTCCCATGGTTATGCCGGGAGTTCTGTTTCTTATCCACTGTGGGCTATGGATAGTTGCCACTATTTTTATTGTGAAATTGAGTTACTGAAGTACCCTTGTTTGGGTTGCAGCTGAGTTGTTTTGGCCATGTTAGGGCCAAGAACAACTCCGTGTTGCCTTGTGGGCTTGAGCTGTGCCTCATCTTCTGTTGGGATTATCCCTGGTTGCCTTTGCTTCTTCACAGGGCTGTGAATGGTTGTTTTGCTGCTAGTATGCAGTGGTGGGTCTTTGGACTGTGCTGGCTTGGCCGATCTGTTGATGGCCTGATAAACCCAGTGGTGGTGGTTTGGCTGATTGCGTCCCCTTGGCTACGTGCAAGCCTGCAATTGACCCTTAGTCCTTGAGGAATCATGCCCATCTCGGGGGTGGCATCGTCGCTGAGAGATTGATGAGCACGTTGGCCTATGGTTGGGTGGAACGTTGCAGCGACGTAGCTGGTTGCGGGGCAAGTTCTTCATCAAAAGATAAGTGTTGTTGTACTTCATCTTTGCAATTATATTGATGTTCAATGAATTATAATGAACATGGGGATGTTGGAATGTATATGTTTGCTTCCGCTGTTTGATTAAAGAATTATGCATCTGTGTATGCTTGTATGTCTATGCATCTTCGCATGCATTATGTTTAAGCTTTGTAATTCCAGCATTGATCTCTTATGTCCATGTTTATGGGGCTGTTTGCCCAATTAACGTGGTGTTCGTCGCGTCCTCTTCGCCGGTCTGAGGGATGGGGACGTGACACTTATTCATAATTTCTTGTTTAGAGAGTTTGAAATGACTAAGAAGACTCCAGAATGGAATTTTCCATAAATTTAGTCCCCAAGGCTTGAAAAAGTATAAAATAATGCCCAAGAGAACTCTTCCAGTCATGATTTGTTGAAGTATACCTTTTTCGTAAGTAGTGCCCCCTGGTCCGAAAAAGGGGTGAACTATCACAAGGAAGATGACTCTTTAGGTCCTTTTATGAGCGTGAAGAAGATAAGTTCACTTGACAATCTTTCACATTTTAAGAGTCTAAAAAGAGCTCAAGGAGGACTCAATTAACCTTTTTCATATTTGAGTCCAGAGCATGGAAAATGAAAAGTATGCTCAACACCATCTTACTGTTTTTAACAAGCTCGAAGATTAGTTGAAATAATGCTCAAGGTATCTGCCTCATTTTTTAGCGAGCTTGACAAAAAATAAGAACTATACTCAAAGGGTCGTTTCATGGTTTAACGAGCTAAAAACTAAAATAAAGTATTCTCAAAATGACTCCCATTTATGGGTGTTTTCCCAACATGATGGAATTCAAGTAGAATAACTCCAACAAAATATAAAGAGGTTGGCTTGATTTCATCTGCCTACTCTATTCATAATCCAACTAAATTCATGGTTACTGCCAGGAAAAGGTTCACTAGAAACAAATGAAGAAAGAGGATCAAGTTATACATACAGGTGAAATGAAGATTCAAGCCTTGACACAATGGAATAATCCGTTTCATTTTTTAACGAGCTTGACACGAAAAAGGAACTATACTCAAAATGACCTGTTTCATTTTTACACAAGCTTGAAATAGAAAATAACTATGCTTGCGGGGATCCATTTCATTTCTACACAAGCTTGAAATAGAGAAATAACTATGCTTGAGGACATCCATTTCATTTTTTAATGAGCTTGACATCGAATGGGAACTATGCTCATAGGCATCTGATTCATTTTTCAACAATCTTGACACAGAAATGGAACTTAGCTCAGGGAATGGTTTCATTTTTATGCAAGCTTGAAACTAAAAGGTAAACTATGCTTGAGGTCGGTTTTATTTTTTAACGAGCTTAAAACTAGAAATAAACTATGCTCAAAAACATCTGTTTCATTTTATAACGATCTTGACACAGAATGGGAACCCTTCTTACTACTCTGTTTCATTTTTTTACAAGTTTGACATAGAATGGGAACTATGCTCACAAACATCTGTTTCATTTTTTAACGAGCTTGACACAGAAAGGGAACTATGCTCACAAATATATATTTCATTTTTTAACGAGCTTGACACATAATCGAAACTATGCTCACAATGACCTGTTTCATTTTTTTACAAGCTTGAAACATAAAAGAACTATGCTTGAAACATGGTTTCATTTTTATGCAAGCTTGAAACTAAAAGGTAAACTTTGCTTGAAACAACCTATTTCATTTTTTAATGAGCTTGACATAGAAAAAGAACTATGCTCGGGAATGGTTTTGTTTTTATAAAAGCTTAAAACCAAAAGGCAAACTATGCTCAGAATTACTCCCATTGACATGTGATTTCCCAACATGAAGTCCAGTGGTTGGTAATTTCCCCCAAATATAATTGTCAAGTAACCTAAATCCAGCAAAGGGTGGTAGGGTACATGCCCCACAAGCTTCATTTCGTCTTCTTTACAAGCAGATGAAATGAAGGTTCAAGTATTGAGTCTTGACACAATGGAAGATTTTTTTTCATTTTTCAATGAGCTTGACACGAAAAAGGGAACTATGCTCAAGGTTGGTTTTATTTTTTAACGATCTTGAAACCAAGAATAAACAGTGCTCAAGGTGGCATGTTTCATTTTAACACAAGATTGAAACATAAAATAGTTGTTCTCTCAAACCTATTCTTACCCAACATGATATCCAGAGGTTGGTAGGTTCCCCCCTTACATAAGAAGTTAGCAACTTAAATCCAATATGATATCCATAGACTGGACCCATGCCCCCCATTTTACCTATGATGGGAAGAAGCTAAGTAGAAGAAGGGGAAGGAATCACAAGAACATGCGCCACATTCATGGTAGTTTGATGACTAGGAGTAATGTGATGGCCAGGTGTAACAAAGGAAAGTTGATCAATGGTCACAATATTCCCATCATGGGGAAGATGCATCACTCTAAAAAGTGTGGACACTACAACCTTCATTTCATACACATAATCATGTCCAAGGAGCAGATTGAAATCTAAAGGACCTTGGACCACCATAACATCAATACAGACAGTTTTCCCTCCTAATGTGATATGTAAATGAGGAAGGATCCCTAAAGGTGCAGTAGGTCTTCAATTAAAATACAGTATCTGATCGGTGGCTGGAACAAGTTGAGGAGAACCTAAATATTTCCAAGAAGTTGAGGATAGAATACTAACAGAATCCCCTTCACCAATGATAGTGTGAAGCATTTGCCTAGCGGTACCTTGAACAACTATCTGGAAAGGAACACCTGAATGAAGAAGAGACTCTGTTAGGTTACTCCATTAAAAGGAAATAACCTCACTATTGGGAGAGGGTTCTATCGAAAGAGACAAAATTTCCTCTTGCCGAGAACAATCAAAACGAAGCATAAAAACTTCAACATGTTTTAGTTCATTCTCTACTGGGAGAGAAGAACAAGATGAATATTTGGTCAAAGCGACTACTTGAGTATTAACACTCTCTGATGAAAGAGTGGGATCGGGTGGAAATGACATCGACTCGACCAATGTAACTTCACTCTCCAAAGGAAGAGTGGTATCAACCAAGGATGGAACTGAATCGACCAATTTAACTTCACTCTTCAAAGGAAGAGTGGGATCAACCGATATTAGACTTGGATCAATCACTTTATCAACCAATAGGATGTCAAGGGACAACTTACGATAACCTGTTGGAAGCCGTTATTGAGGAACAATAATATCTTCCAACAACTTAGAAGCTTCATCCATAAGAGGACAAAGGTAAGTAAAGTGCATTTCCTTATAGAGAAAGCAAGGATTTATGACTTTACACTTCCAACTCTTAACTACAGAGTCACTGATTGATGGGGGGTCATCAGTATGATGACCATAGGTTGATGACATCGGTTGTCGGGAAACCTTAGACAATTCTTCTAAAACTAGGGCCATACCATGACAATCTTTCAGAAGGTGATAACCCTTGCAAATCCTGCAAGGGTATTTTGGTTTACAAAGTTTTCAAATGTGCATATCAACACTCTCTACACTGGAAGGAGTAATTGGTCGAGACTTGGTTTTTTGTTTGTTTTTTTATTCGTAATCTTCCTTTTCTTTTTCTTCTTATCCACCTAACTACTAGTACTACAACTTTCAACAAGTGAAGAGGGAGAAAAGGGAGAAGACACATTAGGCGAAGAAGAAGAGGGATCAACATGAGGTTGATGCTCTCATGATGAAGGATTAGAATATGAAGCAGTTGGTGTACATGGGATAACTGGACTGGAGAATAACCAAACAATTAATATAATAGTCAATCTAGGAAGGCTTAACGTAGGCATGACAGAAGGACCAACATCCCCATATGGAGGGAAAACAAAAGACATTCTTGGTAAAGGAGTCTTTTGGTTGGTAGTCCTAGAAGGAGAAGCCATAACTATGTAACAAAACTATCTCTCTCTTCTAATAAATTCTAACTGTACATACAACAAGCACTACTTAAACTAAAGCAAGAAGAAAAATATGTGAAAGGAGTGGATGAAAGGTCTGGAACCTCACAGGATTTTCAAATCACCACAAATCACTATATACCGCAGGGTCCAATAGTAGAGCATGACAAGGAGGATTGGGACCATACCCTTGCCTGAATACCTGAATACCTGGAGTACGTGCATAGTAATATCCCTGAGTGTTGTTCTCGATGTACTGCAATGATAGGATGACCAAAGGGCTGTACTTAGATGGTCACATGATTCCTAAAGGTGTCTCTCGATATACACAAGGTACGTGGGAGCTCCATCCGTAGTAGTGTTTTCTAATGCACAACCATTCGAAAGGGGCCTTCTGATATACAACTAAGTACGTGAAGTACCTTTCGATATCTATTTACAAGTAATGGATGGAATAAAATAAGGAGTTAAAATCTGATTTATGAATATTTTCATAATGATTAAGATTGAAATCCTTACGAAATCTTTGATTTGAGCTTGATTTCTAGATAATCATTCATTTTGGGTTGGTGTTTTGCATGATACAACTACTAGGATAAGGGATTCCCCACTTAATAAAGTAGAGGCTTATATAATTTGCAACTGTAAATGAATATGGAAACCATTTTAATGAAACTCTGAAGAATATCTATCACTATGTAAGTATGGGTGTGGGATACATATTACCATATATTCACAAGTTAATTAATTCTTCCTATAGTAAAGAAATTATCTTGATGAAACCTCATGGACATGTAATGGGTTGACTATGTGTACTTGGAATGAAGTGAAAAGATTCATAGCATGAATTTGTTTGAGATGTAAATGGAGTCTTTACTTTATTTAGAAATGAAGAAAACCAGTATTTGTATAATGAATGTTAGTGGGTGGTATGAACTAGATGGAATAATTTCATCATTTGGATAATGTATTTAGTAAGAACGAACTATTTACATTATTCTATTTTATTTTTATTTTTAGTGTGCTTGATTGATGTAAAATTAGGTTGATTTTGAAACGATTGAAATTGTGACAATTTTATTGTAAAGAGTTAGATGGTTTATTTTTCTTCTTGGATTAAGAAGAATTAATTCTATCAAATTTAAAACATATTTCATATATTTGTTTCAAGAAAGGAAAAATATACTTCTTGGAAATTTTATTGGTTGTATAGATCACCATTTAACATTAGTTGAATTGCACTTAACTAAATTATTTAAATAAATTATGAGGATTGAATCCATGTATTTCTCTAAACTATTGCCAAGTGGGTTACAAGATTAACAATTCATATTATATATGAACATGATTCATGATTTTCTTTGAACTTGCTGAGGATTAAAAGAATAGTACATTAGAGACAAAATCCCTTATGTTGATGGAACTTAGTTCCATTTTATCTTAGATATTTGACATGAGAATAATAGTAGATTTGTTCGAAGTTCTTCTTGATAATAAGAATGAATGCTTGTGATATTCTTCGAAGGAAAATTGAACATAAGTGAGATATCATTCTTGAAATCTCATTCTTTGCATGTCTAAACTCTCTCTACTATTAGATTTGGCCTTACGAGAACATGAAGCCTCAACTATAAAATGAAACCTTGTATAAGACCCTCATACCAAAGAGCTCGTGGTTTTGGGTAGTTATGGAAGGGAATATGTTTTTCAACTAGATTTTTGCAAACCATTTTGTTGGCCTCTTTTGAGTTCCCAGGAAACCTTGGATACTTTATTGAAATCCCTATATTGATTTAGTACCCAAAATTTATTTTAAAATTTTGAGCATAGTTTTTATGATGCTTATATGATTCTATTAAAGAAAAATAGTGTAAATATTTGGTCTAGGCTCAATTCACATTTTCTTTTTCCATGATGCATGTTTTTGTATATGATATATAGTGGAAACATGATACACATATTTGAGTATATTTTTGTTATTATTTTTACTATCTCTTTGGAAACCAAGTGAAGACCATCATTTATTTTGTATAAATGCCTAGATTCATTGCATTAAGTAGGGTTTTAAGTTGTGTTTAATTCCACAAATTTATTGCACTTCTCATAGTTTGCATGATTTTATCTCATACATTGCATTGGACATTAGATACCCATGTCTAATCATGTGTATCCGATTGATATTGATTAGGAGCATTTTACATGTATTTTTTTGTTTCAATTATGATCTTGTTGATGATGCATGATTCATATGATTAACATTTTAATGAGTAGGAGTTGGTAGTTAACTTAGTTACTTGTTGGTAAGGATGCTCAACTCATAGATGACAGTGGAATCCATTGGTTAAGAACATATATATATATATATATATTGTTGTAGGTATAGATTTTAGATATCCATCCCATTTTAAGTGTTATATGCAAGATATATGATGGATATATGTATTCTAGTTTGAGTGTCCAACTGTGTCATATTTTTGCATGTGTTAGTGAAATCGCGACCCTACTCTTAATACCAATCTCTATCGGTATAAGAAATGTCATAGTGAGAAGGTGTATAATTATTAATCCTCCCCATTGGGTGGTTCTAAATGTTAATATGTTCCTTGGTATCATCATTACATTGTTAAATTTCTTACAAGTGTTGATGGTAATATCGATAATCTTATCCAAGTTATTGGAGTGAAACTCTACCAATGAAAGGATGTTAACCATCACAATGGTCAATACTTCAATCGATTATACATGCCATTTTTAATATTCAAATTATTATTTTTCTTCCATCAATTATTATTATTATTATTATTGTGGGTTAATGGTTAGATTTTCCACTTAGTTAAGTCATTGATATGTGTATGTATACAATTTGATACATTGCATATTCCACTTCTTGCTGCAATTTGAAGGACGTGGATGCAGAAATTAACCTATTAACAAGTTTTGTAGGTGACTTAACCATTTTGCAATATAAACATTTTTATGAAGGACAATGTCAAATCGTTCAGTATGTAGTTACATACCTTAGGAACTTTGTTAGTTAAGTGTCAATGCCATGGCTGGATATGTGAATTCCAAGCTCTTTATTTTGTATCAAAATTCGTATGTCAATGGGAAACCATACCCTATTTTCATAGATATGCGAGCATACAAATTAATAGGCTACCATGCATGTAGGATTTTAAATCCCAATTGTATGAGTTATTGTTATATCCATGACTATAGTTTGTACCATAAAGACTTGATTAACTATTGAACCAATAATTGGTTGTTTGTAACAATTTTAATTATATTAATCTTTTTATATGCTTAGTTTCTATAGTAAGTTTTATTGACACAAGTCTTATAGCTAAGTGTTTTCACAATCCATTATTGGTTGATACCTTTTGATTGTCAAGGAAATTTACATGGTTAGTGGATTGGAATGGATTGTGGTTTTACAATGTTAGCAAAGAGTGTCAACATGAAATTAAAATTGATATATTTTGGATCATCGCACTTGATGTCTCATATGTTACACGATGGACTAGGAAAAGGTTACTTGTCTAATGGGACTTGTAAAATCTTAGTTTCACTACTCGGGATGACATTTCTAATATGCATCATGGTTTCTTTTTTCTGTTTGATTAAAATTCAAGCAATGTTTATCCTGAGAGTGGGCTTATGTACTGTCTCGTCATGGTTAGTATAATTTTGTGCACTCAAGGAGGAGGATTTTTTATGGATTTTGTATGTCCGACTTAAATGTTATGGGCTTGGATGGGTCTCTTGACTAGTGAACATTGATATATATGCATATATTATATACATTATTTCATCCTTGCTTATGGAATATTATATCTCTGATTATATCTATCATATCAATATTGATTAATAACATGTTATATGTCGGTTTATTTTTATGCATCTAGTTACTAACATGGATTATGATATAAGATAGTGACTTATGGATGATTATTGATGTCCAACACATATAGTTGATTATGATGTTTTTGACGATACATAATTGATATGATTATGTATGATTAACCTTGTAATGAGTAGGATTTCACATGAAACTTAGTTACTTGTCGATAAATATTTTCAGATCAAATATGATTGTTTGGATGCATTTCATGAGAGAAAAAATCACCTGGGAGGTCATGTACACATTAGTTTTTGAGAAATGTGATTAATTTAATTCACTCTTAATTTTAATTGGTTCTCTTAATCTACAAGGGTAGGATGTGTGCACATCTACGTAAGCAAACAACACCATCAGATGTGTATGACATCACAATTAATACCCTGAGAGAAGCACAAAGATTCAAGTAAGAATATATGAGAGTCTGTTGGAATGTATAATTTGAATATTGCATGTGTAATGATGTTTAGGGTGATGTTGTAAGATGTATTATCTAGCATTGGAAGTCATAAATAATTGTAATATTATGTAAAAGTAGTTTTCCCCCATGCATCATGGAGCAATATCATCATGTTTCCATTCTTTATAAATTTGTGAAAAATCAAATTCCACATGTATTTTGGGATGTTATTTTTTCACACCTTTTGGTATGTAATAGAGGCGAAGGAGAGCCTTTGGTCATATATTATGAATACTATTGTAATTCAATTGGAAATTTGTGGAGCATATGTGGGGTGAATCTTTCTTAAAAGATTGGTGATATCCAAAGAATGAAAAATACCAAACCTTCATGTGTGTAATGCCCCCAATATTTCACTATGGACCACTCCATTGGAGTAGGGAATTCAATTGTCTAAAGTCACTTGGAATAAACTAAAGAAGAATAATAAAGTGGTGATTTTGGGTCATAATGCACTATGGAAAAACCAAGATCCAGGGGAAAATTTATGAAGCAAGGAATCATTCTCTCCTAAAAATATTTTTTATTAATATTTTGAGAGAATATGGATAACCAGAGAACATTAGAGGATAAGTGGGTCCATTATGAGGTGTAAATTCCTTCCAAGTTGGAAAGAATCTCATCATGAAGGAATTTCATGAGGTGTAACTTCCCCGAGATAAAAGTGTCTAAGGAATGTACACTTGTTGGAGGAGAATCCAATGTTGGTGAGGATATCGACGACGGTGAGAATACCAAGGAAAATGAAAATCCCATTTAACCAAGAATATCTAAGGATGTTGAATTTGGGGATGGTGGGCCTTCCTATTCATGAGCAATCTCATTCTATTTCCCCATTAGGCCCAAAATGGCAACTTGGGAGAGATGAAGTGTCATAGGGAAATTATTCGCTCCTAAAATGAATTTCTTAATTATTTTCAAGAGATTATTCAAGAAGGATATGAAAGGAATTATTCTCTCATGAAAATAATATCAATTAATATTTTATTAATAAATTTGAGAGAAAATTCTATAAGAAGGGAAAATGAGAAATATCAATTATAAAAGAAGGATGATGACTCCTTGAGGAACTTTTGGATAATTAAATTTGGTATTGGATAGATATTGTGTATTTGAATCTTGGGATATGTGCTCATTACATTTGTGACAGGTTTTGGTATTGAAATATTCCACCCTAGATAGTGTGAGAGGAGATATCATCTAGATCACTTCATTTCGGATTCATTGCAGTTGTTGAGAGAGATCATCCAAAAATTTGTATTGAGATTCATTGATAAGATTATGTTGTGAGTTTTTCAACATGAAAAATGGGTAAATAGGTCCATGCTGGTAACATATAATCAGACAGTGTATAATGGTAGGTCCACATAGGCAAAGAAAATATTTCCCATGTGGCAATGCTACTATTCAAAATTTGACCCACGTGGCCCACCATGGATGGGGATTTTTAATGACTTTGACTAACAAATTGTTGATGAAATTTCCATTGATGCTAACATGTGTTGATGTATTTGTAAATTCATATATTCTAATGTATATTATCATTGTATGTTGTTGTGCCCCCATTGGGGGTGTGTGTTACCCCTTTACTGGATGTCTAAATTGTGTCTAGACCTTGAGGTACAACCTCTGTTGTAAGTCGAGGAAATAGTCCCTAGTGTAACATCATGTAATATGTAATTGTGGTCTCTCTAGGAGAAGTGGGCCCCATGTGAGATGACATGTTGATGGCCTAAATGACCAAATCTATCCAAGACTTCTGTTAACAGGTTGAATTTCTTGACATAAATCTTCCTTCCATAAATGTTGTTGAATGCGGGATACGAAAATGTATTTCTTTGAATTTTGTTCCCCATAGATCTCCTTTCTCAATTCTCCTTTTCCACAACTTGTGGGATGTGGGATACAAGATGTGGATTCACAATATTTTTTTTGGAACTAATTATGTTTGCAACAGTCTATTCCACATGCGAGATGCAAGATGTCGGACCGCAATTTCCATATTTCCTTGATTTCGCAACTCAAAATTTCCGCACTGTTGATTCCTGCGAGTTAATTCTCAGTCGTTGATCTGTTTCCAAAAGAGGAATAGATTGTGACCATCGATTTCTATTGCAATATTTCTCCTTAATTTGATATCCTCTGAGATATTTCTTCGTAGATATCCAAATTGACCATTGACAGGATCAATTTCTCTGCAACTTAGAAACTAAGAA
Source organism: Pseudotsuga menziesii (assembly GCA_001517045.1). NCBI lineage: Eukaryota > Viridiplantae > Streptophyta > Pinopsida > Pinales > Pinaceae > Pseudotsuga > Pseudotsuga menziesii. Next base: position 168,218 of record LPNX010944764.1, read on the forward strand.
ATTATACACAGAATTTATATGGAGCAAACGTAGGATGAATTCACAATTCTACAGATTTATATATCAACATGGAATTCATCAAAACACAAAAAATGTAATCCGGTGTTCTTTATTCAATCAAATCGAAAACTCGAACACAGAGAATTTATTTCTTCACGCCTTCTGTGCACACTCTTTTTTATCTCATCTCTTTCTCTACTCTGCTGCACTATTTTTTCTCACTTCATTCTATCACATTGAAATCATTTTATAACACTTAGAAAAAAACCTGTCTAATATGAATAAGTTGGATATGAGGACCTAACAAAAGTAAAGCCTATCGACAAAGATAAATCCTTGAGTAATCCATGCAGGGATCAAGGAGAAAAAAGGAAAAATTGCAACTTATTACAATCAAAACTAATTCTATCTACTTATCAACGAACCCTATCTAGAACTTGGTTACAAGGAAAGCTTATTCATCATTCAATGAACCTTGAGTTGGATGCTCATGTATCATACTCCTGGGGAAGAAAATAATTTTTCATTAAGTCTTCAGGCAGTACATTGTACTTGGAAATTTCTTGCTCTATCATCTTGGTTGCATCTTCAGTCGGTTGATCTCTCAATTTGACCAGGGATTGAAAGAAAGTTTTGTTCATGATCTTCCTTAAGATTATTTTTTCAAGGATGGATTCAATATGAGGTTGTTCCTTTTTTGTGAATTTGTCCTTTCCAATCTATAGCTGGATCATCTCTATATGAAGTTACACCATCTAGTTGGATACCTGCATCTCTAAAAACATAAAAATCTGAAACATTAAAAATTGGTGAAATCTGAAGGTCAGAAGAAGTTCATTTTCATAAGCATTTGTAGAAAAATTCCTTAAAACTTTACAAGGTCCAATATTTTTAAGCTTCAAATTATTATAAGTTCCCTTATAAAATATTTCCTTTTTAAGATAGGCCATTACTAAATCTCCAATCTAGAAATTCACTTCTCTCCTCTTTAGGTCTTCTCTCTGTTTATACTTCTCTGCACTTTCATGTAATATATTCTCGATGGTTTCTTGTAGCCCATGCATACTAACTACAAAGTCTTCACCCTTTTCACTTCTCTTTTCCTATTTTCCCAAATCTCTAAGTTCATATACACCTCTTGGATGCATCCCATAGACAATTTGGAAAGGACTCATACATGTACTTCTATTGGGTGAATCATTGTATGTGAACTCAGCTTGAGCTAAAGCCAAGTCCCACTGTTTTGTATGTTGATACACCAAAATTCTCAGTATATTTCCCAAACTCATTTTTACCACTTCATTCTATCCATTAGTATGAGGGTGATAAGTAGAACTAAAACTGAGATTAGTCCCCAATTTCTTCAAGAGAATTCTCCAAAAATGACCAACAAATTTTGTATCTCTGTCAGACACAATACTCAAAGGAAAAATAGTTTGTACCCAAAATACCTATATTGATTTAGTACCCAAAATCCGTTTTAAAATTTTGGGCATAGTTTTTACATTTCTTATATGATTCTATTAAGGAAAAATAGTGTAAATGTTTGGTCTAGGCACAATTCATATTTTCTGTTTCCATGATGCATGTTTTTGTATATGATATATAGTGGAAACATGATACACATATTTGAGTATACTTTTGTTATTAGTTTTATTATCTCTTTGGAAACCAAGTGAAGACCATCATTTATTTTGCATACATGCCTAGAGTCATTGTGTTCAGTAGGGTTTTAAGTTATGTTTAATTCCACAAATTTATTATAGTTCTCATAGTTTGCATGATTTTATCTCATACATTGCATTGGATATTAGATACCCATATCTAAGCATGTGTATCCGATTGATATTGATTAGGAACATTTTACATGCATTTTTTTGTTTCAATTATGATCTTGTTGATGATGCATGATTCATATGATTATGTATGATCAACATTTTAATGAGTAGGAGTTGGTACTTAACTTAGTTACTTGTTGGTAAGGATGCTCAACTCATATATGATAGTGGAATCCATTGGTTAAGAACACACACACGCGCGCACGCGCGCACACACACACACACAAACATATATTGTTGTATGTATATATTTTAGATATCTATCCCATTTTAAGTGTTATATGCAATATATATGATGGATATATGTATTCTAGTTTGAGTGTCCAACTGTGTCATATTTTTGGGTGTGCTGGTGAAATCGGGACCCTACTCTTACTACCAATCTCTATCGGTGTAAGAAATGTGATAGTGAGAAGGTGTATAATTATTAATCCTCCCCATTGGGTGGTTCTAAATGTTAATATGTTCCTTGGTATGATCATTGCATTGTTAAATTTCTTACAAGTGTGGATGGTAATATCGATAATCTTATCCAAGTCATTGGAGTGAAACTCTACCAATGAAAGCATGTTAACCATCACAATAATGGATACTTCAATTGATTATACATGCCATTTTTAATATTCAAATTATGATTTTGCTTCCATCAATTATTATTATTATTATTATTATTGTGGGTTAATGGTTAGATTTTCCACTTAGTTAAGTCATTGATATGTGTATGTATACAATTTGATCCATTGCATATTCCAATTCTTGTTGCAATTTGAAGGATGTGGATGTAGAAATTAACCTATTAACAAGTTTTGTAGGTTAGGTAACCATTTTACAATATGAACATTTTTATGAAGGACAATGTCAAATAGTTCATTATGTAGTTACATACCTTAGGAACTCTGTTAGTCAAGTGTCAATGCCATGGATGGATGTGTGAATTCCAAGCTCTTTATTTTGTAGCAGAAATCGTATGTCAATAGGAAACCATATCCTATTTTCATAGCTACGTGAGCATACAAATTAATAGACTAACATGAATGTATGATTTTAAAGCCCAATTGTATGAGTTATTGTTATATCCATGACTATAGTTTGTACCATAAAGATTTGATTAACTATTGAATTAGTTGTTTGTAACATTTTTAATAATATTAATCTTTTTATATTATGCTTTGTTTCCATAGTAAGTTTTCTTGACACAAGTCTTATAGCTAAGTGTTTTCACAATCCATTATTGGTTGATACCTTTTGATTTTCAAAAAAATTTACATGGTTAGTGGATTCAAATGGATTGTGCTTTTACAATGTTAGCAAAGAGTGTCAACATTAAATTAAAACTTGATATATATTGGATCATCGCACTTGATGTCTCATATGTTATATGATGGACTAAGTAAAGGTTACTTGTCCAATGAGACTTGTCCAATCTTAGTTTCACTACTTGGGATGCCATTTCTGATATGCTTCATGGTTTCTTTTTTCTATTTGATTAAAAATCAAACAAATTTTATCCTAAGAGTGGACTTATGTAGTGTCCCATCATGGTTAGTATATTTTTGTGACACTCAAGGAGGAGTATTTTTTATGGATTTTGTATGTCAAACTTATATGTTATGGACTTGGTTGGGTTACTTGACTAGTGAACACTGATATATATGCATATATTATATACATTATTTCATCCTTTCTTCTGGATTATTATATCTCTGATTATATGTATCATATCAATATTGATTAAGAACATGTTATATGTCTATTTATTTTTATGCATCTAGTTACTAACATGGATTATGATATAAGATTGTGACTTATGGATAATTATTGACATGCAGAACATATACTTGATTATGATGTTGTTGACGATACATAATTGACATGATTATGTATGATTAACCTTGTAATGAGTAGGATTTCACATGAAACTTAGTTACTTGTCAATAAATATGTTCAAATCAAATATGATTGTTGGATTCATTTCATGAGAGAAAAAATGACCTGGGATGTCATGTACACATTAGTTTTTGCAAAATGTGATTAATTTAATTCACTCTTAATTTTAATTGGTTCTCTTAATCTACAAGGGTAGGATGTGTGGCATGTGCACATATAGGGAAGAAATATATTACAAACAACACCATCAGATGGGTATGAAATCACAATTAATACCCAAAGAGAAGCACAAAGATTCAAGTAAGAATAGATGAGAGTCTGTTGGAATGTATAATTTGAATATTGCATGTGTAATGATGTTTAGGATGATGTTGTAATATGTATTATCTAGCATTGGAAGTCATAAATAACTATAATATTATGTAAAATTAGTTTCCCCACATGCATCATGGAGTAATATGATCATGTTTCCATTCTTTATAAAGTGGTGAAAAATCAAATTCCACGTGTATTTTGGGATGTTATTTTTTCATACCTTTTGGTATGTAATAAAGGTGAAGGAGAGAATTTGGGAATATCTTATGAATACTATTGTAATGTTGTTGCTAGGAATATTGTACCTCTTGCAAACAAGAGTTGTTCCTCTAGTCTGAATGGTTCATATCTAGAACAAATGAGTAACACGAAATGTCAAAATCTCCCGATTTCTGTGGGTGAATCCACGGACCTGGGTAACACTTTTTGGCAAGCGCATCTTGCCAAAAACAAAAAAATGTACCTCGGTCAAGGGCTTTATAAACCCTCGACCGAGGTTTTATAAAGCCCTCGACCGGGGTATTTTTCAGCCCTCGGACGAGGTATTTATTAACCCTCGGTCGAGGTATTAAAAGCTCGACCGAGGGTTAATAAATACCTCGACCGCGGTACATAGCTCGACCGAGGTCCATACCTCGGTCGAGGTATCTTTTTCTAAAAAAATTATAAAATGGGGCCGCGGAGGCCCCATTTGTCATTTTCAATCGCTCGACCGAGGGATAGCAAACTCGACCGAGGTACAATGACCATCGCTCCAAAGCAACCCATCCTCGTCACAATGTCAGAGCAAAGAGGTAACCATTTAAATTGTTTTTCAATTTAAATGGAATTTAAATTTTTTTATTTATAAATTTATAAAATTTGATAAATGTATATTTTTATAATTTTGTTTTCAAATTTAGTAAATGTATGTTTTTATAGTTTTGTTTTCAAATTTAGTAAATTTATATTTTTATAATTTTCATGTTTAAAATGTGTACCGGCAAGAAGAAATGCTGCCGGATTTTTGAAAATTTGTAGTTAAATTGAATTTTTTTATTAATTTGTTATATATATATATATAAATTATGTCAACCGGTAGGGTTTATGCTACCAGTTTATTTTTGAAATGTGTCTCGGGCAAGTCGAAATGCTGCCCGATTTTTTTCAATCCTCCGTGAATTCATGGAGGATTGAAAAAAATCCATAAAACACCAACTAAACAAACCTATATAAACCATAGAGACAATTAATCAACTGTAGGCCCGAGACAAATAATAAATTTTTTATAAAAATTTATTTGAAATTGGTTTTTAAGAGCATGTGCATGATACGCGATACATGATTCATAGAGGAACGGGTCTTAGGGCCTTTTGTCTCTAGCATTTGGTCATAAAGCATGGCCTAGACCACAAGGCCTACCCTTTGTATAGACGATGTAAAACTCGGATTTATGTCCTTATTGGACGTATTGAGCAATAGGTGTGGTTGTCTATGTTGTAGACATGATCACCGAAGGAAATAGTTGCCTTTGGCCCTACATGAAGGTTGTAAGCATCAAATAATCATCAATTGTTTTTAAACAACTACACACATGACCTCTTAATGGTAAGGCTAGTTAATTTTTAGGACATTGTGCATGAGACATGAGTCCTAGAGGAATAGGTGTTACAACTTATGACCAAAGCCTTTGTTATATCATAATTGGATGTTCTAAGCATCAAGCATGGTTCTTTAGGCTATAGACCTGATCACATGAGGAAAGAATTTCTTTAATCCCTACAAGAGGTTTGTAAACATATCATTGATAGTAAAAATTCCTCAAACCATCACGCATGACCTCTTAATGACATTCTAGTTAGTGACTAAAAATAATTTTGATGCTATCACGCCCTTGCATGGACCATTATCCTCCAAAATCTTACGATCTAAGTCCTCCACTCTTGGATCTTGGATCTAAGTCATCATCATCACCATCAACATCATGAACATCATCATCATCATCACCTTCATCATCATCATCATCTCCACCACCATCCTCATTCTTCTTATCATCATCACCATCAACATCATCTTCATCTTTTTCATCTTCATCACCTTCATCATCACCATCGTTATCATCATCACCTTCATCATCATCATCATCATCATCATCATCATCCTCATCATCAACATCATGAACATCATTATCATCCTCATCCTCATCATCACCATCACCATCATGAACATCATCATCATCACCTTCATCATCATCATCATCTCCACCACCATCCTCATTCTTCTTATCATCATCACCATCAACATCATCTTCATCTTTTTCATCTTCATCACCTTCATCATCACCATCGTTATCATCATCACCTTCATCATCATCATCATCATCATCATCATCATCCTCATCATCAACATCATGAACATCATTATCATCCTCATCCTCATCATCACCATCACCATCATGAACATCATCATCATCACCTTCATCATCATCATCATCTCCACCACCATCCTCATTCTTCTTATCATCATCACCATCAACATCATCTTCATCTTTTTCATCTTCATCACCTTCATCATCACCATCGTTATCATCATCACCTTCATCATCATCATCATCATCATCATCATCATCCTCATCATCAACATCATGAACATCATTATCATCCTCATCCTCATCATCACCATCACCATCATGAACATCATCATCATCACCTTCATCATCATCATCATCTCCACCACCATCCTCATTCTTCTTATCATCATCACCATCAACATCATCTTCATCTTTTTCATCTTCATCACCTTCATCATCACCATCGTTATCATCATCACCTTCATCATCATCATCATCATCATCATCATCATCCTCATCATCAACATCATGAACATCATTATCATCCTCATCCTCATCATCACCATCACCATCATGAACATCATCATCATCACCTTCATCATCATCATCATCTCCACCACCATCCTCATTCTTCTTATCATCATCACCATCAACATCATCTTCATCTTTTTCATCTTCATCACCTTCATCATCACCATCGTTATCATCATCACCTTCATCATCATCATCATCATCATCATCATCATCCTCATCATCAACATCATGAACATCATTATCATCCTCATCCTCATCATCACCATCACCATCATGAACATCATCATCATCACCTTCATCATCATCATCATCTCCACCACCATCCTCATTCTTCTTATCATCATCACCATCAACATCATCTTCATCTTTTTCATCTTCATCACCTTCATCATCACCATCGTTATCATCATCACCTTCATCATCATCATCATCATCATCATCATCATCCTCATCATCAACATCATGAACATCATTATCATCCTCATCCTCATCATCACCATCACCATCATGAACATCATCATCATCACCTTCATCATCATCATCATCTCCACCACCATCCTCATTCTTCTTATCATCATCACCATCAACATCATCTTCATCTTTTTCATCTTCATCACCTTCATCATCACCATCGTTATCATCATCACCTTCATCATCATCATCATCATCATCATCATCATCCTCATCATCAACATCATGAACATCATTATCATCCTCATCCTCATCATCACCATCACCATCATGAACATCATCATCATCACCTTCATCATCATCATCATCTCCACCACCATCCTCATTCTTCTTATCATCATCACCATCAACATCATCTTCATCTTTTTCATCTTCATCACCTTCATCATCACCATCGTTATCATCATCACCTTCATCATCATCATCATCATCATCATCATCATCCTCATCATCAACATCATGAACATCATTATCATCCTCATCCTCATCATCACCATCACCATCATGAACATCATCATCATCACCTTCATCATCATCATCATCATCATCATCATCATCCTCATCATCAACATCATGAACATCATTATCATCCTCATCCTCATCATCACCATCACCATCATGAACATCATCATCATCACCTTCATCATCATCATCATGTTCATCATCATCATCATCATCCTCAACATCATCCTCATCATGAACATCATGAACATCATCCTCATTCTCATCATCATCATCACCATCAACATCATGAACATCATCATCATCATCCTCATCATCATCATCACCTTCATCAACATCATGAACATCATCATCACCATCGTCGTCATCATCATCATCACCATCAACATCATGAACATCATCATCATCATCCTCATCATCATCACCATCGTCATCAACATCATGAACATCATCATCACCATCGTCGTCATCATCATCATCACCATCCTCTTCCTCATCATCATCACCTTCCTGATCGTCAACATCACCATCATCGTCGTCATCAACATCGCCATGATCATCATTATCATCTTCATCATGTTCATCTTCATCACCATCATCTTCACCATCATCACCTTCATCATCACCATCGTCATCATCATCATCACCATCCTCTTCCTCATCATCATCACCTTCCTCATCGTCAACATCACCATCATCATCGTCATCATCATCACCATCAACATCATGAACATCATCATCATCACCATCACCTTCATCAACATCATCAACATCCTCATCATCATCATCATGAACATCATCATCATCACCATCACCATCACCATCAACATTATCTTCATCATCTTCATCGTCATCATCTTCATCATCTCCATCGTCATAATTATCATCATCATCACCTTCATCATCATCATCACCATTACCATCATCCTCATCATCATCATCAACATCATCAACATCCTCATCATCATCACCATTACCATCATT
>LPNX010944777.1:0-33915 GCA_001517045.1 Pseudotsuga menziesii
ATAATAACAATATAACCTTCAACTTTTAGGAAATAAATATACTATGCAACTAGCAATATAATAATGAATTAATTATACTTAAAATCAAATAATTGTTTATAATTGTTATTATTGTATATAAATTTTAAATTGATTAAAAATGCACCATCCATTTATTGATTAGTGCAGACAATTATGGTTCAATCAACAGTCCATAATATAGATATAAATTGTAGAATATCTGTGGACATTATGTATGATAATAAGAATATAAATTTGAGTATATATCTGGATATTATGTATGATAATTAATAAATAAGATATTGGAATTTTAATTTAATATTTCACGGAAGGACCGAAATTTTAATTCAATACATCACCGAATGGATGAAATTGGATGGATTGAAATTTTAAATGTACTAAGAGAATTGGAGTTGCATAAAAAAATATATGTATACAAATATTCTTAATTCATGAGAAATTAATAATTATTAACTTATCTTACATTTTACTAAGTGTGAGTATTACAAGGAAAGTGATTATGTAGATCTAGGGTCCACTCACTAAAATGTTTTAATTTAATTATTTCATATTATTAAAATGTTTTAAATTGATTATTTAAAACTATTTGAAAATTTTAAATTTAATTAATTGAAACTATTAAACTATTATAATTTGATTATTATGAATTACTAAAATGTTTAATTTAATTATTTGAAACAACTACAATGTTTTTAAGTTGATTATTTGAATTATCATAATGTTATTTACATTTAACTATTTAAATATTTAGGACAAGATAATGAGGAGACCTTCATGTTCATTAACTAAGTTGCTTATTTAGTATAAATTAAACTCTTTTTAATTAAGATCATTAGTATAATTAAAGATAATTGTTGATCGTTAAGTTTCTAGATAAATTAATAACATTAATTGAGATTTCTTAGGAAGTATAATCAATAAGTTAAAAATTAATAAAAAAATATTAAAGTTAAGATAAGTTATGGTTGATGAGAGTAAAACTTTGTTACAAGATCTAAATGGAAAGCATCGGGTAGGTTAACCCCATTATTCGACTATTAAGAAAACTTAGTGAGGAGAAAATACTGAAGGAGATAAACATGTGTTTTGTGTTACTATGGCTAGTAGACATGTTTGATCACTTTTTACGAAGATTGTAATAGGATTCTATTTCGCCTATAATAACATCATTTCCAACTTAAATTATGATAAAATTGCCACCTAAAAATGTTTATAGACAAGAGAATCACAAAACCTTATGTTAAATAAATTGTTTATGACTTTAACATGTGGAATGTCCATGAACTTGTGGAAGTGTTTTTCACATCACCAATGGAGAATTGAATCTCGAAATGAATTATAATACCACAGATAGGATTGGATAGAGGCGGGGATACAAGCTAGTAAATTATTCATACTTTAGTTGATAACAGGTAATATGTATAAAGTGACGTCGAGTGGTATGGTTGGTGTAAGTATACTGAAGATGAAGATGAATATACAAATGTTGGAGAAAGGATATGATGATGTATAGATGATCCCATGGGGTTAGCACTGTTTAGCATACCACAAAGCTAATAGGTTATGGTAGGGGTAGGTTGTAACTTTATTTGGTGTGAAAGTAATGATGGTAATCAATCTCGAATAAAGGTATAATGAGTGAACCTATACTCACTGAGCATAAACAATATTATAAGTTAACACATTAAGATATTAGGAGGTAAGACCTAATAAATAGATGATAAACAATAAACATGAAAGACAAAGTATAGAGAAGAGATTTTATAAGGAATGCTATGTCTATATAAATAAAGGATTTAGGGTTGCTAATATTGAGTGATAGGTGTGCTAATGTAATCTCGTAATTAAAAAGGGATTGTAAATGTACTTGTACTCATGCAAAATAAATAGATCAAGCATACTTAATATCTATTGATACCTATATATATGGAGAGAGGGAGAGAGAGCAAGTTTAAGCAAGGATAAAGAAGATATAAAAGGTAATTGTATCAAGAAGAGTGCTACATTCAAGATTAGTATAAGAAAACCTATGGATGTAAAAAGGGATAAAAGAATGGCAAGAAGAGTAATGGGTAAATAATATATATATATATATATATATATATATATATATATATATATACACTTATTAACTAAGTATGAAATGAATAGGGTGCAATATAATATATTTAGTGATTTAAACATTAAAAGTACTAAAGATACATTTTGATGCATATTAAACAGAGTGGTGCAATATAATGCTTAGTTGTGTAATTAGTAAGTGACTAAGAGGTGTGAAACTAATGATGATATCAATGGGTAAATATACGTGATAACTAAAGTAGATTGAAAACAATATGTTTTTTTTTTACACATAATTAGCATAAGAATGTTAGCGATAAACGACTGGTACAAAATGGCCAATTGTTTGAGGACTAATAATAGGAATTAGTATAGAAAGAGATGAACTTATAAATGGAAATTCAGATATTGTCATGGAAAATGATATGACAAACATGCAAACGAACAATTAAACTTCATATTATAGAAGTGTGTCACGTTGTTAAAACTACCAAGAAATAAGTAGTGCAATTGTAAGTATTCTATGTATAATGCGCCATTCATGGTGTAAGAGTTCTATTTAAGGAAAATTTATTGAGAAATGGGAAGTTCATTAACAAACATAGTGGAATTCATGTTATTACAGGGCACTAGACCAGCCCTAGTAGTAGGTGTCTCTTCCAAGTTGGACTACCATAACTAATGAATTCTAGTAGTAAGACACCTATATTAGGCATAATGATATATTCTTATAATCATGCATAACAATAACTTCGGCACGAAGTTTCCTGAAGGGTGAGTATATGTAATTCCCATATTTGACTAAACATATCGACATGTTGCATTTTATTTTCTTAGTAAATGTAGGACTCAATTCGACTGAGTAAACCATATTTATGACATGATAGATGTTGCTACTATGTCTAAGATGTTACTATGCTTATGTTGATACATTGATTGTGATGTTATGATTATGTTCGTGAGGTTACTATGTTATAGTTATCATGATATTCCTTTATTCATAAAGACAATGTATGTTTAATTGTCATCATTGATAAATGTAATATATATATGATGTGGTACATGGATATCGACCCATGATGTGATCAATTTAATGATTTATACAATGAAAGTAAATGTTGTTGATAATATGCACCAACTGATGATTGACTAGAGATATTATTATGAATGTATGTTTTCAAAGTACTAATCTGCAGGACACACGGGCTATGTAATAAATGGATACTTTATATGAAGTGTGGTATAGTACCTATTTCTGCAGAAGAGCCTTGATTACCAAAATTGATGATACAATGACACAAACCAATAATCTCGATAGCAACAAAGTATGTTTTTGATAGGGTATATAGACCCAGGATGTTGAGAGGGATGTATGTGTTCCAGCCTACATTTTTATGATAACCGAGGTCATGGGAGGGCCATGCTGAGACATGCTCCCTATGTTGTTGTGATGACGACAGTCAAATGCCTACTAGGAGAGGCTAGGTCCGTTGTTCAGCCGACGCTATTGCTCTTAGGTTCCTATGTGGTCAAGTCGATGAATCCGACATCCACTTCTATACTAGCAAAGGAAGGATAGGGAGGGTGCGAACGTAGGTTAGGATGGGAGGATGTTATAGCTAGTACTGTGTTGGTTCAGGGGGATCTACGACACCAAGATTTGTAGTAGTAGGTGTCTCTTCCTTGAAAATAATTGATTGAGTAATGAATCTGAAAATATAACGATGTTATAACTTAATTCATTAATAATTAATGATTGATGATGCTAAAAGATTACATGTTTGTATGTTAATTCAGTTAGGTATTTGCGATTGTTATGTCTTGTATCCATGAATGTCCTATCTATGTGAATCATTATTATTTCATTATTATTATTATTATTATTATTATATATATACATATATATAGGATATATGATGTTTTCTTATAGTACGTGTATGATCTATGCATGCACTGGCCACCCATGCACACTTTGCACACGTATACCAATATCAACATACCAATACTTAACACAATCAATAATGGTATAGGTTTTCATAGGTAAATATGTTAATGAAATAATGAATGTTAAGTTAACACATTCATTAATGATAGGTGAACACTGTAATACGTAAGTGATCAAGTGTCACAAATAGAATAATCCTTAGAAGGTTGTCGTGCGTAGACTTAAAACATTGTTCATTTACATTAACAAATTTTCAGGGTTGTTTAAACCCCTAAGGGTGCTTTGATTATGAATCTAGAGATAACATGCTCACGACTATGATACTTGTGATTAAAAACAAACAACTATAAAATGTCTTTAATTATAATTATTATTAATGGTATTATTATAATTATTATTATTAGTATCATTATTAATAGTGCCTCTTGTTGTAAACATAACCGATAGTTTAATTAGACAATTGTTTCTATTATTAAGATCTTGTGTTAAACATAGTCAATTAATTAACTAAACAATTATTATTATTGTTATTGTTATTATTACGCTCTTGTGGTAAATGTAGTCAATTGTTCAATTAAACCCAAGTGGAAATAACTCGAGTAAAATAATTATTAAATCAAATACACCAAATGATTCTGTGTAGGTTAAACATGTATATTAAACTATGGAATATGACCATCAAGATATGACATGATTGATTTTATGAAAATACTTATTACTATGATTACTAACATCGGTTTCCAGATCAAGTAAAACAACTAAGATACTCACCTATACACAAGATAATTACTAAATTATTATTTTATTTAACATATTTGATTTGAATAGGACTAGCTATTAAACCGCCATCTCGTGAGGGACCAGTGGTGAACATTCCAAGAATTAATAAATGCCAGACAACCAACTTATTTAATTCAACTTAAATAACCTTAACTATTCGGATGCTCGAGATGAGGAAAATTAAATGAATAAATGGATATTCATGATTATAATAATTTACTAGCATCGAAAACTGAAAGAGGTAGGTGAATGAAGTGTTTTGGGGGAAAGGCGGTGGAGGAAGGTGGAAGAAAGTAGGAGGAAAATGAGTATTTAGGGGAGGTATCAAAGAGAAATGGGTGAGGATTTTTTTTGGGGGGGGTGAAATTAGACTCTGCATCAGTGGAAAGTGACGGAGGAAAAACTTGAGGAGGGGGATAACTCAAGGACGAGGATATCTAGAAATGATGGAGAAATGGGTGGAAACGAGGAAAGATATAGAATGGAAAGGAAGATGCTCTCAGTATTATTGGTCTGTGGGCTCGGGCGCTAGGAAACCCATGGGTTTCCTAGGGCCAGTACATGATGAGAGCTAGTTGGCAGGGTGGCACATCATTTTGTTAATGAAGGCTTGGATGGAAAGATGAAAGGGAAGGAGCCTACGAGGTCTACAACAAACTGTTGGATCTACTACAACCACTGGTTCTAGGTATTTAAATTCCAGGTATTTAGATACTAAATTCCTGTATGGTATTATTGTCTAATTTACAAAAATTCATGAAGTTTATCAAACATGTACAACTCATATTTCAACTTTAATATGTTTATAGTTCATATTTGTACATTCATATGTTTATAAAACTAATAGAACAGACATTGATATAAACCTGTAATATGATTAAAAGGTCTTGAATTTATTAAAAACTAACTCATAATGAGCTTAAGATAGAGAACATCATAGAGAAATGGACACAGTGCTCTACCGGTTAAGCAGAGCTCTACATCCATTTTCAAAACATAAATTTTACTTGTAAACTTAACCCCTTTGTACTGAGTGTGGCTATCCATTGGGTAGCTAAAATCATGTCTACACCACCAATAACTATAACACATGTAGGAGACATTAATTTATATACATTAATAGTTAATTCTACCTTATGGAATGTTTTATCACATGATCTAGTCTTACCTCTTGGAATTCAGACTTGAAATTTAGAGGTAGGGTAGATGAACATGTTAAATTTCTCTGTTATCTTTGAATATATGAAATTATAAAAAACTACCACTATCTATTAGCAAATTCATTATTTTTTCTTGACACAATGAAATATTTTAAGTGTTTAGGGATAAGAAATACCCATAATTGTAGCAACAAAGTTTTTTCGAGTAGAATTGGATTCCTAGATTCTTGAATCATCAATTTATAATGATTTCATGTGAAAAGAAGATACATCTCCAATTTCTGCATGATTATCACTATCACGCATGTTATTATTTTTTCACATAGATAAAAAAAATTGTCTTTACATTTTTTTCCTAGACTCCAATTAGGTCGGGGCATTACATCTAAAATATATAAGCTCATCCATCTTGGAATATGGCGGTGAGATCCATTGGTGAAGAGAAATATATTTTGAAAATGATTTTTCCAAATGAGAATAATAAGTTTGTTGATAAGGCAGCTATTTTTCTTCAATCACAGTAAAAATTGAGAGATTAGTAACTACATGGATAAAAACATTAGTCATTATAGTTCTTTCAAGTGAAATGCTACCAAATTTGATCAATTTTAGCTGACATAACTAAAAATGACTAACTTACATGAATACTTTAGTCCAAGAATAGAATATATGACTAGATAATAAGTGACATAATTAAAAATGACCAACATAAATAGCTAATTTAGACTAGAAATCAAAATATGACTAGCTAACAACTATAAGAATATGAATTAATTGTACATGTTATCCATTTTTAATTATGTAACTCCGGCAACAAAAAATTGGAATTTTGATAACAAATTTCTACAATTTGCTAAATTTTAACATTATAGGTTGATTCAAAACCCCCTCTTTGAATCCATTTGGACTGTTAAAATTTAGCAAATTGTAACATCGATGAGTTTTGGGTTTTTATCTACTTGTTCAACATCTTTGAGATATAGTACTTTAATTTCATTTTTCCTTTGTGGTTTAAACCCTTGTATGGAAATGTGTAGATGGAGTTTATCAGATACATCATCGATATGGGTAGAAATTACATGGAAATCACTAAAACATTCCTCCAATGTCCTTGTTTGTTGCAAGTGAATAAGTTTCATGTAGACTTTGTCATGTGCAATATCTTGGAGTCTTCTAAAAAACTTATTCTTGAAGGTGTCTCAATATCTCACCAGTCCCCATTGGCATTTAACGTGGAACGATAATAACTAATGACATGTTAATTTTTCTAGGTACATTGATGAAATGTTGAATTAATGGTGAATTATTGCTCAACTTTATTAATCCATTGTGTTCATTCTCGATTGTCATCATCGTCGAAATTTGGTATATTAATTTTTACTTTGTGTATATTGTCGTTGAATGAGCTTGAATTTGAAGAGTAGTGTGATTGTAAGGATGGGTTAGGGATACCCATTCCTTTACTTGAATTTTTTTAGGCTTCATACTCATCATTGAATACAAGGACTTCATCTAGTTTCTTATCGATCATTTTAGGGATATTTGTATCCATTTTGCTTACTAATTGATTTACCTTAATGTGAGGAGGACATTTTTATTTTCTTCTTTCAATTTTTGTGTATTCGTGTTCTGATAACAAGTGGTGGAGGAAGACGAGAGTATATGACATTAGTTTCAAGGTAATTCCATGCAGTTGAGGCTAAGCCATGCAATAGAGACGAGGGAAATGATGCAAGGAATATTAATCGATTATTCACCAATGATAGAGTCCACCGAAATATTATTGGATTTTGCACTAGATTTATGGTCCACTTTGCAAAATAATTATGCTCCATGCAAGTCCATGTTGGTTACACTAAGTTGACTAGAACAGAAAAGGTCCACTGGCATTAGTACCCACATGAATCTCTTGATCTTTGATGTATAATGGACAATAATTATTCCACACAAATAGAATGGACAATAATTTTTCCATGTAAGTAGAATGTAAGTTTTCTTTCAACAATGAATGATGATACCCCATGTAGGATGACATACCATGCAACAAGGAACAACTACATGCTTTACAACAAGTAGAAGTGGTTCCATGAGATTCATGCTCCAAACAAAGATAGCAACTCACTTTGACACCAAATTGAAAGAAGAATTTCCAATAACAAATATATTTATTATTCATTTCTCGCCTCATTTCAATGACAGGTTCATATAAAAATAGTAAATGTGGAAGAGTTAATCCTCTTCTGACAAACAAAGGTGACAAACGTTAAAAAAACATTAACTAACAATTAAATAATTTAGATGTATTACAAATGATTATATATGATCAAATTTATGGGATATGTTATAACATTATAACAACATGAAATTAACACTAAGGGGCTCTCTAATTATTTCTTTCAAGAATGTTTCATAGTGGTTGTAATAGACCAAACAATTGTCTAATTATTATTACTTTGAATTAAGTTTTTTTAAATATTTTGAAAATAGAGCATTGAATAATTATAATACTGAGATTAATCTGAAATGAAGTAGCCATTCAAAGAGCATTTGCTGTCCCACAAGGGGAAATGACAAAAGGTGAAAGTTGTTGAGTGATAGCTAAAGTGATGCATGAGGAATCTTCCATAAAATCAGCTCAATCCTCCTTGTGGAGCCTTAAAGAGAAGGAGGTCCATAAATGACCA
Source organism: Pseudotsuga menziesii (assembly GCA_001517045.1). Classification (NCBI taxonomy): domain Eukaryota; kingdom Viridiplantae; phylum Streptophyta; class Pinopsida; order Pinales; family Pinaceae; genus Pseudotsuga; species Pseudotsuga menziesii. Next base: position 8,652 of record LPNX010944777.1, read on the forward strand.
AGTCCTAGGAAAAATACTATAAAATAGTATGTCCATCGAATAAGAAGGACGTTGGTGATGTATGGGGAAATGATCTATTGATGTAAAGAGATGACGCATTGATTGTAGTTTTTCCTTGTGGTTCAACAACAGGATCGAGGGTTTTGGAGAAAGTAAGATTTGGCTGCTCTAGGAGTTGGTTGGGAGGAATGACAACTCCAGTTTTTTTTCCTGATAGTGGTGATAGGTTCCTTATTTCAATTCATTTACTATTTTAAGTATTTGTAATTACAATTCAAATATAGTATAAATTGAGAGTACAATCTATCAAATAAACATTCCCTTTTATCTTTTTATTATTATAAATTTTTGTAACACGTTGTTAATAGTTATCTATTGGATTACAAAGTATTATTTTTATATAGCATATGTTAATCTATTAACTAAACATGAATTCTTTACTTAGATATCATATTTAAGAGAAATAACCGAGAGACTCATCACATAGATCTCTTCTCTATTCTAAACATATCTAGTTAAACTAATTGCATTAGATGGAGGTTTTCCACACAAAACCTAAGCTCTATTTTTAAATTTCAAACAACATTACAGTCTTTGTATTCAGGCTTCCATGCTTGGATTTAAATATATCTAGAATAAATATTTCTTTAAAAAATAGAACCATGATATTAAAATATAGGTAACCGTCACCTAATTATAAATATGAGATTCACAAACATAATAATAATCAAATCAAAATTTAGATCGAGGAATCATGACCGTGGAGTCAATATTATCCACCAATCGAATTCACAAATTGAATCTTAACATTAACTAAATTACAATATCATGAAATATATAATGGTTGTAAATCCATTCTATCAAATTACAAACTATACTACTGTAGTTTCAAGTGCATCCTAAGTGATTGAGGCTGTGAAGCCCTTACTATAGCCTTGATAGATATAAATAAATACCCATCAAGGGTTATGTATAAACTAAAAGTTAAGGATTAGAAATTTGTTAACATTGTAAATCTTTTATTTTTGTAAACCACGAAACAGAGAAACTGGTAACTCATATTATCCACAAATTGAAATGGAGGCATACCTTGTGATTGATTCTATTAACACGAGTGTTTGTTGCAAAAGTCACGCGGGTTAAATTATGCACACACAACATTGATCTGTGTCATTATCTTTTTTAGTTTTTCTAAACCTCATAAGAAACAAAGTAAGGCATGGGAATTCTCACTTCAAGGGTGAGAAGGACCACGCCTGAGAAGAGATAACCCTGGCGCCACCTGCGCATGGCCCAAATTCCAAGCCTAATATTATCTATATGCAAAGGAGGTAAGCCATTTATTTCTACAAATTGGTAAACAAATGTAATCAAACCTTAAAACCTTGTAAAATGTTATTTTTACCTTAAGGGATGACTTGGACCATCGAGATAATTCCAGTCGTATTATCCATCCATGGGAGTCATGGATACATCTTGCAAAGCAAAGTATGGCAATTAAAATATCTCTTAAGACTCAAGATTGAAAATGATTCCTTTCATCAACTAGTGATCAAAGATGAGGAGTATCATACCTTAAACGCTTGTCCATAGGGCCATATGTTTACTCCTCCTAGTTACCTTCTCCTCCCCTTCCCTTTGCAAACACCGAAGTTTTAAATTCATCATTTTTTTAAGAAACTAGAAATAAACTCAGTGGTGAAAATAAGGTAATAACTCCCATACTTGTCAAATTAATCCTTGCAGGTTGGTAATCCTATGTTGAACTCGACGGAAAGCAATTGGAATTTTACTTAACCGCACGACTAGCCTAGAATGGTCGAGGGTTTAATGGTGACTACAGAGCCATTAACCACTGATAAAAAACTTAAACAAACATAAAATTTTGTAGAGTAGAAACCAAAAATTTGAATGATAGACCAAATGAATGCAAGTAAAAACATCACGATAGTTTGAATGCCACATCAAAACCCTAGAAAACATTTTTTAACTGGATCAATGAAAAATGGAGGGTCAATATCAAAATCCTCACCAAAATGCATGTGTAACAACCATACCAATAAACATTCTTGGTTGCGTTACAATTAGCATCTAGGGTTATGGAAGAGTTTTAATTACATGTTATTAAAACCTTCGATTAAAGCCTTAATTATACTACTGGAATCCACTTGTATCTCCCTTGATCAACCACTATATAAACTTTATATTAACGCCATATACTATACCATCACTCTTATAGTTTGTAAGTTTGTGGCTAGAACCTTAAACCATGGATTAAAATATACTTTGTTATCGCTACAAAGAAGCCTTCCAGTATCACTTAACAAACTACCATTCTTTATTAAACAAATATTTATCCACTTTGGTCAAAACTCATTGAAGGGTGGGTTAACATAATGCTCAATTCATATATATGTTAACAAGTATGGTTAGGACTAGGTCAATATGTCTAGGGTTTTAATCCTAGACAAACGAACTCAACGACTTAAAACATTTACATCACCTGGTAGGGTTCCGACCAATTAGTCATTAAAAATGGAGTCAACACTGATAAACCCTTCCATCAAACTTTAAAAAATCTACTTATTCGTATCCATGCAATTGAGTAAAAAAAATATGTTACGACAAATATGAACATGTTTTGTCATATGAGAACATGTTGTGATAAGTAGAGTAACAATGTATAAACTGAATTTTTAATTGATGGAAATTAAGGGTATGTGACAGAATGGTATCAGAGCATGGTTACAACACTTGGCATGAACAAGCCCAACATGCAAACTGATAAAAACATAAAAATAACTTTATTATTATGGTTTGGCTCCCTTTTCAAACAAGAAGAGAATAATAACCTTGTTTTGTAGAGATCATGGTAGATGTGGGAATATTTGCTGAGAAAGGATCATGTCCTAAAGATCCATTAAACATTGAAGAGGGTAACATTAGAGACGATGAGATATGAGTAAATTTGAATGGAAGTATGAATGATAACCCATTTGAACTCCTACAAATAGTAAAATATTTAAGAGAAGAACTAAAAAGAGGGGAGGAAGATAATGAATACATTCAAAAAGCACACGAAGAATTAAATAATGTTCTGCTCATTAAACTACATAGTAGTGAAGAACAAAAAAGTAAAGAACCCAAAATAAACTTGGAAATAACTACACCTTATAAACATATGGTAGGAAAATTGTAATTTGATAAACATGAGACTAAATGTTCAAGTGAAGAATCAACAAAACATAGTAATAAAAAATATAAGTATTATAGTGAGAGTAGTGATAATAAACATAAGAAAAATAAGTACTCATGGTATGAAGAAATTTTCGATGAATTTAAAAAGATCAAACCTCCTGTGTTCAACACATAAATCTAAAAAGGACAAGAAGCATAACATTGGCTATTTAGAATGAATGTACTTCCATATTTATAACTATTTCGACAAACTAAAATAAAAATTTCCAATTTATAACATGACGGGAAAATATGATATATCGTGGAAATCCATAAAGAAAGTTAAAAACATTAAAAAAATTTAGATAACTTGGAAAACCTTTAAGAATTAATTCAAAATAAAATATTCATTAGAACAATATTACAAGTAAAAATCTAAAGAATTCGACGAATTACTATTAGGTTCCATGACTATGAAATAACTTTGCAGCAAATTCTTAAGTTTATTACTTTATGTACCATATATTATTTATGAGAAACCAAAAATACATTGTTTCCTCAGTTGTTTACCTCTTATGTACAAAGAGAGAATCAAATATGATAATTCAAAAACTATGGAAGAGGCAATGGGAAAAGAAAACTTCTGCTATGATCAAAATAAAAACAAATGATATAACATAGCTAACTTGAGAAATAAAATACATGACAACTTTGAACATAAAAAAAGAAATTTACCAAGTTTTATAAGAACATTGGGAAAAATTATCAGGGATAGCTACAAAATAATTATAAAAATTATAAATTGTTGAATCGTGTCGCAGTAAAGTAAAGAGAAACACCCAATTCCTTTAAGAAAAATACTGCACAAAGAGAACCAATAAAATTATAAGAATGTGGTGAACCACATTACTTTAAACATTCCCCCATAAGAAGAACAAGTTTAAATAATGTCCATTCATTTCAAGAGGCTACTACAATGGGGGATATAACAAGAAGCATGCCTAGAATCAGTGCAACATTGGATAACATCCAAGCACACCATCAAACATCTATGGTCGAAATTGAATGTATGTTAAAATGAAAACCCATTTCTATATTAATTGATCCAGGTGCAAGTTTAAGTTTTGCATCACCCATAATTATAGAACTATGTATGGTACGACAAGATAAAATTGAAAAATCTTGGTTAGTTCAACTTCCTACAGGAACAAAGCAAAATGTTACTAGCTTCATGAAAACGTATGATTTTATTATGAATGGCTTAAAAACACATGTTGATTTAAATATTTTACCTTTAGGGTATTATGATTTGCTGATAGGAATGGACTGGTTAGAGAAACATATAATTGTTTTAAGCTACTATGATAAAAAATTCTCATGCTTGGATGATAAAGGTAATATTATTGTTGTAAAAGGAATTCCTAAGAAGGTTACCATAAGATAAATATAATCGTTACAAATGAAAAGGTATTTTCATAAGGGATGCAAAGTTTTTATAGCTTACATAATGGATGACAAAGACAAAGATAATCAACTTAAAATAGAATACGTAGCAATTTTACAATACTCTAAAGATGTATTTATGGAAGAGATTCTTGGTCTACATCTGAAAAGAGATATATATTTTACAATTGATTTGGTACTGGGGGCGGAAGCAACATGAAATGATCCCTTTGATAGGGATCATTTTAGAACTAGATACGGTCATTATGATTGATGAAATTGATTGTCCCTATGATTGAACCAGATATGGTCATTATGATTAACTATTTGCCTCTAATTGACGATATATTCGATCAATTTCAAGGGGCAACAATATTTTCAAAACTATATTTAAGATATGGATACCATCAAGTAAGAATCAAGGACGAGGACATATTTAAGACTGCTTTCAAAACCAGATATGGTCATTATGATTTTTTCACAATTTCCTTTGGGTGAACAAATGCTTCGGCGGGTTTTATGTGTTTAATGAATATAATATTTTTAAATACTTAGATAAATTTATATTTGTCTTTATCAACGACATATTAATCTATTCTATAAATAAATAAGAGCATGAAGATAACTTCAAAAAAATATTACAAGTGTTAAGGGAACAACAACTATTTGCTAAGTTTAGAAAGTATGCCTTATTCAAAGACAAAATTCAGTATCTAGGGCATGTGGTCTCTACATATTGGATATCAATTGATTGTGATAAAATTAAGGCTATCACTGAATAAAATTTTCCAAATAATGTAACCGATATAATATCATTCATGGGGATTATTGGTTATTACAAAAAAATCGTCAAAGTATTTTCTAAGATAGAATACCGTCTAATTTCATTACAAAGAAAGGTAAGAAATTTGATTGGAACGAAAAATGTACACAGAGTTTTAATAAATTAAAACACTTGTTAACAACAACCCCTATTTTAAAAATTTATAATACATTTAAATATTTCGTTGTATGTACAGACACATGCAAAGATGGTTTAGGTGGAGTACTAATTCAAGAAAACTATCATAGCCTACGAGTCTAGAAAGTTAAAGGAACATGAGAAAAATTATTCTAATCATGACCTAGAATTACTTGCTATCATTCACATGCCAAAAATGGGGCGACACTATCTCATTAGAAGGAGATTCTTATTAATGTGTGATAATATAAGTTTAAAATACTTATTTGATCAACAAAATATTAATGCTAGATAAGATAGGTGGTTATCATTTCTAAGTGAATAAGATTTTGAAATAAAACATATAAAAGAAAAGGAGAATAAAGTTAAATATGCCTTAAGTCATATAGCAAATTTGTTGTATGCAAGTAGCAAGTACGAATAACATTGAGAAAATAAAATTTTAAATGTAGAAAAATTTCACAAAGAGTATTAAAAACTAATAGAAAAGACCGCATAAAATGAAACAAATGAAGTTAAAATAGACCTTAGTATGAATAGAAAAGGGTTATTATTACAAAAAAGAAGATTATATATACCGAATTCAACGGATATTAAATTAATTATTATGGACGAAATACATAAAATACCTTATTCAAGACATCTTGGATATTAGAAAATCATCACCATGACACATAAATATTTATTTTGGCCTAATAAGAAAAAATATGTAGAAGAATTTTTAGCACATTGCATGCAATGTCAACACATAAAAGCTAAACACCAACATCCAGCAGGATTGGTACAGTCATTATCTATTCTGGAATAGAAATGAGAAATTATCAACATGGATTTCATAATTGGATTACCTAAGAATGCTAAACAACATGACTCAATCATGGTCGTAGTAGATAAAATTATTAAGGAAACTCACTTTATTTCAGTAAAGTCTACATATAAGGATGTTAACATTGTTGATATATTTATGAAATACATTTTCAGGTTGTATGGTTTACCTAATATAGTAATATCGAACAGAGATGCAAAATTTACGAGAATTTTTTGGAAAGATTTATTTAAAGGATTAGGCACACAATTAAATTTTAGCACTACATATCATCATCAAACTGATGGGAAAATGAAAAGAGTAAATAAGGTTTTGGAAGCTATGCTTAGAATGCACGTAATGGATAAACCATGTAAGTGGGAATATTATTTGCATTTGGTAAAACTTGCATATAACAATCACTTTCAAGTTTCAGTCGTATTATGGTCGTAATACTCCATTTTTTTGGAGATGTCCCATTGATAGATTAATGTTACGAACTGAATTATTAAGAGCTATAGAACTAATAGTGAAATAGGTGCATCATGATTTGAATTTTTTCTAATGATAGGAAAAAGAGTTATGCACACTTAAAAAGAACTCCATGAGAGTTCCTGGTAGGAGAACATGTTTATGAAAGGGTAAAACCCAGAAAACGCTCCCTAAGGTTGGGAAAATACTCAAAATTGGCACCCAGGTATTGTGAACCATTTGATTTTTTGGCAAAAATTTGACCAATGTTATATCAATTAGCATAACCACTTTTGATAAAAGTACATATTGGTTTTCATGTTTCAAATTTAAAGAAATACATTCATGATGATACTGATGTGATTTTCTGGAATGTTATAGAGGTGGAAGCTGAAGGAGAGTTTCAAGTGGAACCAGAATGTATTCTCGAAAAAAGAGAATTTTTACTTTAGAATCATACCATCAATCAAGTCAAGGTGCAATGAAAGCACCTTAGTATAGAGGATTCCACTTGGGAATTGGAAATTAATATGTCGAAGGCATATCCAGTTCTATTTCAAGATGAAATAATGGAAGAATGAAATACAAAGAAATAATAACACCGATGACATTGTTATCCATTAAGGGGAGGTGTATGTAATACACCAAACAATCGTCTCATTATTATTAGTTTGAATTTTTTTTAAATATTTTGACAATAAATTCAAAATGAATCTAATGAATTATTATTATTGAATAATTAAAATACTGAGAGGAATCACAAATGAAGTAGTTGTTAAAAGAGTGTTTGTTGACCCATGAGGGGAAATGATAAATGACGAAATATTCTGAGCAAAAAATCAAGTGATGGAGGAGGAATATTCCCCAAAATCATGGCAAGACTCATTGTGGGGCGCTAAAGAGTAGGAGGATCATATATGACCAATTCCTAGGAAAAATGCTATGCCTATCGAATACGCAGGAGGCTAGTGATGGATGGGGAAATGGTCTATTGGTGAAAATAGATGTCACATTGATCTTATTTTGTCCTTGTTGTTCACCAAATAGGATGTCCGGCTCTATAAAAATTAATATTTGGTTTCCTTAGGAGCTGGTTGGGAGGAACAATAGGTTTAGTTTTGTTTTCCTAATAGTGGTATCAGGTTCCTTATTTCAATTCATTTACTATTTTAAGTATTTGTAATTACAGTTCAAATATAGTATAAATTGAGAGAGTATAATATATCAACTGAATATTCATTTTTATCTTGTTATTATTATATTTTTTTGTTACATGTTGTTAGTAGTCATCTACTGAATCACAAAGCACTTTTTTTATACATCAGATTTTACTCTATTAACCAAAACCAACTTATTTACTTAAATCTCAAATTTAACAGCAAGAAATGAGAGACTCATCACAATGATCTCTTCTAAGTTCTAAACACATGTAGTTAAAATAATTGCATGATCCGAATGCTTCCCAAACAAAACCTAAACTCTGTTTTTAATTTTCAAACAATATTACAGTATCTGTATTCCGGCTTCCATGCTCAAAATTAAATAGATATAGAATAAGAATTTTTTTTTTTAAATAGAACCACGATAATAATAATAATCATCATCATCATTATCATCTATTTTTAAGGTCAGAGCCAAGCGAGACACCAATTTGGTGTACGAGTCCCCCTTTTTTGTGGGATAAGGGACACCCCTATGCATAGTGATTTAATTGTTAAAGTCTACAGAGGTGTACATACACTACCCCCCTTTGGATTTGAACATGTGACCTCTTAAGAGGAAACACATGATATTAATCATTAGGCCCACTCATGCTATATATATGTAACAGACACCTAATTATAAACCTGAGCTTCGCAAACATAAAAATAATCAAATCAATATTTAGATCTAGGAATCATGACTTCAGAGTCAATATTATCCACCAATCAAATTCACAAATCAAATATTAATATTATACAAATTACAAAATTTTTAAATCTATAATGTTCATAAATCCATTCTATAAAATCATAAACAAAACCACTGTAATTTCATATGCATCCCAAGTGATTTAGGATGTGAGTCCCTCGCTATAACCAATACATCTAAATATAGACACATCAAGGGTTATGTCTAAAACAAAACATATTAGAAATTTGTTAATGGTTGTAAAGCTTTTCTTTCCATACACCATGAAATAGAACAATCGGCAACCCAACTTAACCGCAAACCCAGATGGAGGCATCCCTTGTGACTATTTGCATTAACTTAAGTGGTTTTCGTAAAAGTCATGTTGGTTCAATTATGCACACAAAACAACGTCATTAGTGCTTATACTTTTTAGTTGTTCTAAACCTCATAATAAACAGAGTAAGGGATGGGGATTCTCACCTCAGGGTCAAGAGGGACCATGCCTAAGAAGAGTTAACCCTGTCTCCACCTGTGCATGGCCTAAATACAAAAGCTCCTCTTATCTACATGCAAAGGAAGTAAACCATTTATTTTTACAAATTATTAAACAACTGTAATCAAACCTTAAAACCTAGTAAAATGGGATTTTTACTTTAAGGGATGATTTGTCCCATCGAAACAATGCCAGCCATATTACCCCTTGATGGGCACCTTGGCTATGTCTTCCAAAGAAAATTCTAAAAATTAAAGTATCTTTTAAGTCTGAAGAACGAAAAATAATTATTTTCATTAACCAATGCTTAGAAATGAGGAGTTTCATACCTTAAACAATTACGTAGATGGCCATGGGTTTACTCCTCGTAGTTGCCCTCTCATCCCCTGCCTTGTGCAAACAACAAAGAGTTATATTCATATTTGTTTAAGAAATGTGAAATAAACTTAGTAATTAAAATAAGGTTTTAACTCCCATACCTTCCTAATAAATCCTTGCAGGCTGGTAAGCCTCTTCTGAAATCAAAGGAAGGTGATTGGGATTCCACTTAACCACACAACAAACCTAGAATGGTCAAGGATGTAATGGAGACCACATAGCCATTAAAAAATGATAAAAACCTTAAAAAAACTTTAAAACTTTGCAAAGCAGAAATGAAACATTTCAACAATATACCAAATGAATGCAAGTAAAAACGTCACAACAGTTTGAATGCCACATCAAAACCCTGCAAAAACCTTTTTTAATTGGATCAATGAGAAATGGAGGGTTAAGATCAAGCTCCTCCTCAAAATTTATGCATAACATCCATGCCAATAAATATACATCGTTTCCCTCTCAATTCTCATCTAGAGTTACGGTAGATTTTTAATTGCATGTTATTAAAACCTTCGATTAAACCCTTCATTATACTAATGGAATCCACTTGTATCTCCCTTGACCACCCACTATATAAATTTCATATTAATTCCATATATTATACCATCACCCTTTTAGTTTGTAAGCCCGTGTCTAGAATGTTAAACCATGGCTTAAAACATACCTTGTGATCACTACAAAGAAGCCTTCCAACATAGATTAACAAACTACCATTGTTTGTTAAGTAAATATTTATCCACTTTGGACAAAACTCATTTGAATGGTGGTTTAAAATAAATACCGATTCGTATAGACAATTGAACTCAATGAATTAAAACATTTACATCACCTTGGTAGGTGTTGCAGCTACAACTGTTTTCCCAAATTTTTGAAATTTTGGACCCTCCTTTTTTATTTTATCTTGCCGAGGAGTGTTTGGATTCCTGAAATTTGTTTTTCACTGCTATAAATTTGGATTTTGAGGTTGATTGTTCTTCTTTCATCTTGGAAGTTGAATGAACTAAAAAACTACCAATGCTTTGACTGTGGAACTTAGCAATTTTCTGTTGTTTCGATTTTACTCGCTATAGGAAGTCTATTCATGTTTGAGTTGGAGCTTTAGTTCCCTACACAGCCACCGTTGCAGAACTAAATGATGATTGTCCCGATGGAAAGTCTAGTTTTCACCGATGCACTTTATTTCAATCGGCTTTTTTTTGGACAGTTGGCGGTTTCATTTTATCATGGTCGTGGAGCCCATAGCTTTACTATTGCCGATTCTGTGGTTTTTATTGATTTAGACCTTTAATTGATTTTCTTTCTTTTCACCATCGGAGCCATTTATGACTATTGATCGGAGGGCTAGTCCCTATGATCTCCGTCATTGCGGCTGCTTTGACAACTATCCACCCATTGTTAGTGTTTCTAATCGCCAATATTGCGGAGACATTTAGCGTTAAAGGGCTCTAACCCTGATTGAATTAATAGTCTCGTGGGACCCATAGTCTGTTCGTTGTCCGTCGTTGCGGCTATGAATAGGACTTTTCCTCCGTAATCATTAGAGTTTTCGATCGCTAGTGATATTTCCTCTTTCACGGAGGTGGTAGTCAATCTATCTTCTGCCGCTGCGGCTACGTAATGAACTTTATGACCGATGATTAGTAGTTTTGAGCTCCGACCATTGGCTTTAGATTTGACGGCAACCGATTTTTTTATGTTGACCATGGAACTTTTAGTCTGACTAAGGCCCGCCATTGTGTTTGTGAATGGGACTATCCCACTGATATGTTTATTGATTACTGGTTCTTAGCCCCGACACTTATCGTTAAAAGTATCTGACGCCATTTGACTAATTAATACTGCGAGACTTTTAGTCTGTTCGATGTCCACCATTGCGGCTATGAATAGGACTATGCTTCTAGGGTCCTTAGTTCTTTCTCTTGCCGATGTTTTTATATTGATCGCGGAAGCCATTTTTTGTATGGTTTTCGTTGTTGCAGCATCTTAATGAAATAATTGTGGGATGCTATGGTATGATCACCCACATAAGTGGATTATCTGCCCGATGCTTAGTATGGTGGAGATTTCCCATGGATGTTTGTTGAGTCAGGTTTTTTTCTAAAAGTAAGAGTGCAGCTTGGGTTTTGGGCTTTGAGGAATGTCGGTTACATGCTTTCATCGAAGGGTTTCATTTTAGTTCAAATGCGGTCTGGATTGGGAGGAAGAATCTGTTCTATCGGGCTTGTGTTTTAGTTTTGAGCAGGGGTTTAAGCACAAACTTGTAGGATTTTCTTTTTCCTTGACATTCTTTATTTTCATACATTAATACAGTGTATAGTTTATTCTACATAATGCATGTATTGATACAGTTTTGTGTTACTCCGTTAAATGCTAAATGGTCTAAATCTGTTATTTTCATGACAGGATGTTTACCGCGGGTAAGATGTGTTTAAAAGACAAAGTAGAAGGGAGGAAACAAGGAAGAAATTGGCTGAAGAATGAAGAAGCATAAATAGAGAAAAGAAGAAGAGAGTCAAGTGTGAGCTCAACAGGATCTAGCAGGGGACTAACGGATTACTGAGCAAGAAAAAAATAGGGCCAGTGGATTTAATTACAACTGAGGCCCAGGAAAAGTTTATCACTGATCAAGCTCATCTCTCATTATAAAAAGAGCTATTAATTTTTAATGAAATGTAATGTATTTCCTAAATCATGAGCACTCACAAAAGGACACAATTGTGATCTTAAACGGTTGAGGAGCCCAAAGGTCATCGAGGGGCATCCCAAGAGTTTGCTTGTAGTATAAGTATAGGAGAGTTGGAGAGAATCTCAGACTTTTTCCCAGTTAGATTTGTGAAGACATATTGTAAGAAGAACTATTTCCTTTTGAAATATATAATTAAAATTTGCCTGTTGGAGAAAGCTTGGTGGAATGTTCAAATGTTGTGCTATGGATTTGTTGAAGAGGAACTATTTCATTTTCAGCTTTGTGTCCATTAATTGTGAAATCGTTCCGACTCTTTGAACCTATGTTCTTGTATGAATGTTCTCTAGTTTATTTTATGAAAATTTCCACTATGAGTGATGAATGCTGTTCATAAACAATTGGTTATCTGGTTGTTCAAATATCTTTAAATGTTCATGTGTTTTGAAAGAAGTATCAGCTATCTGTGATTTTTCATAATGCATGTACAAANCTCCTTAGGGATAGGTTAGGTAGTTAGTTTTAATTTCTTGCTGTGCATTATTTAGATGCAATAGAGTTTAAGACAAAAGGTAAGAACCTGTGCATCACATTGTGACCGCTCCTTGTATTCTCTATCAATCTGCATTTTAGATAGGCACTTGCATGTCATACTTAAAACTAAAAACAAAAAATATACACGGTGGAACAGGACGCAACCAGTAAAACCTTTTATTTTTGTTACTTGACCTACGGTAGCCGGACTACAAACCGGACGGATTCCCTACACCAAACAGTCACGGGCTAGTTGGGAACGTTGACTAGGGAGAATCCCTTACTATTGTTGCCTACGAATTTCCATGCCTCAACAGTTTTTGGTGCTAGAAGGAGGGCCACCAGTGTGTGGCTGGCCGAGGAAACCCGTTTCCTCGAAATTACTCCAACAATGATAGTTGTAAAATCAGTTTGTTTCCCAATTCAACTCCTAAAGAGAAGTGGAAGGAACACTTGTATTCTGTTGATAACGAAGTTGTTAATGATCTGAGAAGACATACCAGGGCTTATGTAAAGAGTATTGGAGGATTACCCATTATCCCTGATTTACCCCGAAGAGAGTACAAGAAGAAAGACCGTCCCATATTGGAAGATTCAGTGTTGGTTGGAGATTTGGAAGAGTTGGTAGAAGTAGTGTTACAGGAAGTTTTTCAGCCTTTGAATCAAGTAGGCCGAAATACACCTTACGGTTCACCTGTTCATACTCTTGTTCATTCAACACCTCATTCTCAACCCAAACTCATGGAAAGCATAAACACAAATCAGCCACCCAACCCACCAAATCCACCACCTGCTTGGAAAGCCAAATCACCTTTAAGCCTAACACCTCCTTTGCATGAATTACCTCAGGATTTTGAGAAAATGCTACCCAAATTTGACCCAAGTGAAAATATTTTAGTAGATGCTCACTTGCAAAGCTTTTACTTGGCCATAGAAGGATTAAGGGTTGGAGAACACGAAGATGTAGTCTGCAGACTTTTTCCACATACCTTGAAATGGGTAGCAGCTTCTTGGTATTTTGCTCTTCCTGCAAACTCAATCCCATAATGGGATACATTTGAAAGAATATTTAGAAATAAATATCCAGCCCAGAAAACTCATGCAGCACTAACGAAAGGGTTATGCACTTTGAAGAAAGAAAGAAAAGAGAAAGTGCATAGTTTCACCCAGAGGTTTGCTACTAATCTTAAGAATTTTTCTGCAACTAATAAGCCTTTTGATAAAGTTCTGATTGAGTACTATACTTCAGCTCTAGGGCCTGATTTGGCCATGTTTTCCAAAATGAAAGCCAATCCTACATTATCGGAAACTTATGAGGAAGCTGAGAGGGTAGAAGATGAAAAAGAGAGCATAGAAGATTATTTTGAGCCTAAGGAGGAGCAGTCACGTGACCTTGAAGGAATGTTGGGAATGATGCAGAAACTATCTAACACGGTGATAGATTTGGGAAAAGAGAAGGAGGCTCAGAAAGCATATAATATTTACTATGAAAGGATAGAAGAAAACAATCAATCTAAACCTCCTCCACATAGTCCTGCATCAATGAACCTAACGGAGGTAGGTATGGATAACTTCCGCACCTTTCACCAGCAGCCGCATTCTGAAAAAAATTGTCCTCAATGGATAAATTCAATGACACTAGTAATGAATTAGTTGTTGGACTCTAAACTAAAAGAGGCTAATGATGAGGAAGAAAAGGATGATGCCACATATTTATGGGACTATGTCTCAATTTTTGATACAGAAGATGAAGGTACCCTAAAACAGGAAGAGATATCGGAAACAAACGTGACAAATAAAATCCAATATTTGTTAAACAAAGACAATTCAATACTTCCAAATATTAAGAAATTTCAAGACAAAATGAAGAAAATACAGAAGAACAACAGAGATGATGAAATGCCTAAACATACCATTAGCAGTCAAGATATGAAACAAGTCAACATTGAAGACAAAGTGGGTAATGTCAAAGAAGACCTCAAAGAACCTGAAGGACCAGAGGAAGAATTTTCCACCAACAACAAACCTGTAGAAGAGATTGTTGAAGCAAGTGTGGGAGGTAAGACTAGGTTTAAAACCCCACCATTCCTTCTGACTTTGGATATTTTAAACCATAATGTGCACAATTGTCTAGTAGACTCTGGGTCATCAGTAAATGTTATGCCACTTGCAGTCTGCAAAAATATTAACAAACAACCTAAACCAACTGACTGGCAGGTTACTCAGTTAGACAGGACCAATGTGAAAGTAGTCGGGGAAATGGAGGATGTCGTGATTCGATTGTCTACAAATAAAAAGATATGTCAGTACATTGATATTGTAGTAGCAGACATACCTGATGGCTATGGACTGATTTTGAATCGAGACTGGTCAGCAAGACTAAATGGGTATTTTGCTTCAGATTGGTCACACTTGTGGTTGCCTCAGAAGGGAAGTCCAAACCAGATTAAGATATTAAGAGAACCCCACATGAAGCACAATGTTACACAATTGGAATAAAAAAATGAATAAGCAAATTCTGTGTTCGGAAATTATCTAATTGAACTAGAACCAGGAAACTACCAAACGAAAGAAGCTAGCAGTACATCAGACACCCAGCCCGATCTCCTTTGATTTTCACAGGCTAATGAGATTGATTGTAAAATAGTAGTTTCAGTTTCAAATATAGTTTTTTAAAGACCAGTAGATGTAGTTTTTGATAATGGGTAGGTCTTTCTCATTTTGTAGTCAAGCCTAGCCCCTTAAATTACAAGTTGTCTGATTTACAGGGGTGGGCAGAGGACTAACCAGTTAGTGGTTTAGTTCTCAAAATTTATTTTTCTTGGTTTTTATGTTTCTTGATTATCTTGTACATAAATAAATTGATTTGGTTTTTTATTTTGATTTATTTTATTTTTGTTTTTCTTTAGTCTAGATTTTGATTGATTTCAATAAAAGAAGGAAAACTTTTGGTTGCATGGAGAGCATCAGAATTATGGATTAACTAAAATCCTTGATTATGAGACTGTGTACTACTGAGTTATCTGAAATAATTTCTTCTAGTTTAACAGTTTTCCTAAATGGCTATGAACACATTGAAGTCCTACTTAATGCTTGTAAAATAACTCAGGATCAAAAGACTGGAATACTCTTTCAAGGCTCCATCCATCTCACATGTAAAATGTCTTAGGGGGTGACAACAAAAGACCCACAGAAAGGAAGCAGGGTAAACAGGATATTATATATAAATGATCCCACGCCAAGAACAAAAAGTCCAAAAGCACAAAAAAGTGAAAAATGGCATGGGAATGAGGAACAAATGAATATTTATGTTTACCATATGTTACGATCATGTGGTGTCCATGCTGGAAGCTACTTGAAGACAGAGGCAATAAATGAAAGTCATCTTCCTAGCCTCAAAAGAGTTATCTTGACTTGGAAATCTTGGTTTCCATTCACCTAAATTAGACTATCATCAATGATTAAAAGTACATATATTTGCCATTTGGGAAATCCAGACATCTAGAAGAATTCAACATGTTTGTTTTATTGTCAAACATTCGGTTACTTAAGGAAGAAATTGTCCAGAGATCTAGGTTGACCAGGTAGTTGCCAATTGTTGCAGCTGCAACTATTTTCCCAAATTTTTGAAATTTTGGACCCTCCTTTTTTATTTTATCTTCCCTCAGAGTGTTTGGATTCCTGAACTCTATTTTTCACTGCTATAAATTTGGATTTTGAGGTTGATTGTTTTTCTTTCATCTCAGAAGTTGAATGACCTAAAAAACTACCAATGCTTTGACTGTGGAACTTAGCAATTTTTCGTTGTTTTGATTTTACTCGCTATCGAAACCTATTCATGTTTGAGTCGGAGCTTTAGTTCCCTACACAGCCACCATTGCAGAAACTAAATGATGATTGTCCCAATGGAAAGTCTGGTTTGCACCAATGCACTTTATTTCAATCGGCTTTTTTTTGGATGGTTGGCGGTTTCATTTTATCATGGTCACAGAGCCAATAGATTTACTATTGTTGATTCCGTGGTTTTTATTGATTCAGACCTTTAATTCATTTTCTTTCTTTTTTCCATTGGAGCTGTTTATGACTATTGATCGGAGAGCTAGTCCTTATGATCTCCGTCGTTACGGCTGCTTTGACAACTATCCACCCGTTGTTAGTGTTTCTAATTGCCAATACTGCAGAGACGTTTAGCATTAAAGGTCTCCGACACTGATTGACTTAATAGTCTCGTGGGACCTGTAGTATGTTTGCTATCTGCTGTTGCGGCTATGAATAGGACTTTTCCTCTATAATCATTAGAGTTTTCAATCGCCATTGATATTTCCTGTTTCGCGGAGGTGGTATTCAATCTACCTTCTGTCGTTGTGGCTGCGTGATGAACTATATCACCGATGATTAGTAGTTTTGAGCTTCAATTGTTGGCTTTAGATTTGATGGCCGCTGATCTTTTTATGTTGACCACAAAACTTTTAGTCTGAGTAAGGCCCGCCGTTGCTTTTGTGAATGGGACTATCCTGCCGATATGTTTATTGATTAGTGGTTCTTAGCCTCGACACATATCGTTAAAAGTCTCCAAAGCCGTTTGACAAATTAATACCGCAGGACATTTTGTCTATTCATTGTCCACCATTCCGGCTATGAATAGGAGTATGCTTTCGGGGTCCTTAGTTCTTCCACTCACCGATGTTTTTATATTGAACGCGAAAGCCGTTGTTTGTATGGTTTTTGCCGTTGTGGCGTCTTAATGAACTAATTGTCCGATGCTATGGTATGATCACCTGCAGAGGTGGATTATCTGCCCGATGCTTAGTAAGGTGGAGATTTCCTGTGGATGTTGGTCGAGTCAGGGTTTTTTCTGAAAGGAAGAGTGCAGCTTGGGTTTTGGCCTTTTAGGAATTTCAGTTACATGTTTTCATCGAAGGGTTTTGTTTTAGTTCAGATGCGATCTGGATTGGGAGAAAGAATCTATTCTATCAGGCATGTGTTTTAGTTTTGAGCAGGGATTTAAGCACAAACTTGCAGGATTTTCTTTTGCCTTGACATTCTTTATTTTCATACATTAATACTGTGTATAGTTTATTCTACATAATGCATGTATTGATACAGTTTTGTGTTACTCCGTTAAATGCTAAATGGTCTAAATCTGTTATTTTCATGACAGGATGTTTACCACAAGTAGGATGTGTTTAAAAGACAAAGTAGAAGGGAGGAAGAAAGGAAGAAATTGGCTGAAGAATGAAGAAGCATAAATAGAGAAAAGAAGAAGAAAGTCAAGTCTGACCTCAATAGGCTCTAGCAGGGGACTAACGGATTACTGTGCAAAAAAAAAATAGGGCCAGCAGATTTAATTACAACTAAGGCCCAGGAAAATTTTATCACTAATCAAGCCGGTCTCTCGTTATAAAAAGCGCTATTAATTTTTAATGAAATGTAACGTATTTCCTAAATCATGAGCACTCACAAAAGGAAAAAATTGTGAGGTTAAACGGTTGAGGAGCCCAAAGGTCACCAAGGGGCATCCCAGGAGTTTGCTTGTAGTATAAGTATAGGAGAGTTAGAGAGAATCTGGGACTTTTTCCTAGTTATATTTGTGAAGACATATTGTAAGAAGAACTATTTCCTTTTGCAATAGATAATTACAATTTTCCTATTGGAGAAAGCTTGGTGGAATGTTCAAATGTTGTGCCATGGATTTGTTGAAGAGGAACTATTTCATTTTCAGCTTTGTGTCCATTAACTGTGAGATCATTCTGACTCTTTGAACCTATGTTCTTGTGTAAATGTTCTTTGGTTTATTTTATGAAAATTTCCACTATGAGTAATGAATGTTGTTCATAAACAATTGGCTATCTGGTGGTTCAAATATCTTTAAATGTTCATGTGTTTTGAAAGAAGTATCAGCTATATGTTATTTTTCATAATGCATGTACAAAATACATTACTCATTAATAAATGACAATATTGCTCCCCAGGGATAGGTTAGGTAGTTAGTTTTAATTTCTTGTTGTGTGTGATTTAGATGCGAGAGAATTTAAGACGAAAGGTAAGAACCTGTGCATCACATTGTGAACGGTCCTCATATTCTCTATCAATCTGCATTTTAGATAGACACTTGCATGCCATACTTAAAACTAAATACACAAAAATATACACGGTGGACTGTGCCACAACCGGTAAAACCTTTTATTTTTGTTACTTGACCGACAGTAGCCGGAACACAAACCGGACAGATTCCCTACACCAAAAAGTCACGGGCTAGTTTGTAACATTGACTGGGGAGAATCCCTTGCTGTTGTTTCTTGCAAATTTCTAGGCCTCAATAGTAGGGTTACCACTAAGTAGTCTTAAAAAATGGAGTCAATGTCAAGAAAACCTGCCATCAAACTTGAACAAGTCAGTTTATTTGTATCCATGAAATTGAGTAAAAAAATATGTTATGACAAATATGAACATGTTTCGTAATATGAGAACATGTTGCAGCAAGTCGAGTAATAATGTATAAACTACAATTTTTTTTATTTATGGGAATTATAGGTATGTGACAGTGATATCAAAGAGGAAATTAGAGAATATGTCCTAATGCAATGCATAGAACATGGTTGGAAGGCTATGATAGAGCTCAATCAGTTGATATGGTGGTAAATTCCCAAATAAAATACCTTGACTTATAGTCACACTATTTTCCTAATGGCCTCCCCTCCTAGTAAATCCAATCCTAAGTCACTAAGAATCCAAAAGGTGTTCCCATAAGAAATGGTATAAATCCAAGAAATCAATATTTTCTATAATTGTGAGGAATAATATTGTATATAACTTAATTATAATGATAATAATTTACTCCAATTAAATGTATTTACATAATGTCACCTAGAAGACATAATGACTAAAGACAATCAAGAACCGGAAATAGAGGTTTTCACTTCAGGAATGGAAGAATACATAACCTTACAAGCTCATATTGATGAATCCTAAATTTATATCCATGCCTTATGAGTCTTTTCAACACTCAAACATGAAAGTTGGCAAGCTACATGAAGCGATTAAAAGTGATTTCACTAATTAACAATTGTAGTATGACAAACTTTATTTATAGGATATTTATAGAAGAAACCCATTCCAGTATACATTTGAAACAAAATTTTGAAAAAAGAGTAATGATAGAAAATGATGGGTTGCTAAAATGTGGGGATCGATGTGAAAATGTGAAAATCCAAATGGGTAAGTACCATCTCAAAAATCATATTTTTATATCAAAATGGGTTGTTGTGATGTAGTTTTTTTAGAATAATGGCTACGTACTTTAGGATGTGTCACCACTTATTTCAATCTATTATCCATAATATTTACCAAGAAAATAAGAAAAGAAAAACTCCCTCAAAGGACTCACTTTAGCTTCCCCTGAAATCATAACCTCATGACATATGAGGAAGTTATTAAAGAATTTACACTCAGGCTTTATTACATAACTAGGTACCAAAAAAATAGTGGACATCCTCCCATGAGATATTTGTTGTAACTTGAAGTTGATTCTCTATAAATATAAATAACCATTTGAAATAGTGAAGGCCTTACTGTTGTCATAACAGGAACATGGAAATGGTTTTCTACTAATCCCAATATTCTTATACAATTTTGTGTTAGTATTCTTTGATTATATCATGATCCATGGATGAAAATGGGACTCCAATGTAGAACACATGGACAATTCCTTTCAAATCGAAACTAGTTATTCAAGAGACATTTCAAATGTGTTTTGGGGGTCTTAGATATTGAAAAACTCATCTACATTAAGAGTTAAGAAGGAGTATGAGTAAACCCTAAGAAATTTGTGCCTATGAAAGATTGGCCTACCCCAAAACCTAGAGAACTTGTGAGAATTATCAAGGCTAGCAAGAAACTAAAGGAAGTTTGTGAAAATTTATGGAAAATTTGTGGCTCCCTCAACCACATTGCTAGAAAATAATGCCTTTATTTGGACAAAAGAAACTAACTATACCTTCACATCTTTAAAAAAATCAAAGTGCACCACGCCAATATTAGCAATGCTAATTTTACCAAGACTTTTGTCCTAGAATGTGATGCATTAGGACTCCATAAAGCTAGAAAGAATAGATGATCATGGTGGTAGCTCATTATACTTCCATGTATTCTCATTTTTGTGCCTTGTCACAAAATTTTACCCCATTGTCAGTTCCATACATCTTCATGGATTGTATTTTTAAGTTAGATGGCATGCTCACTTCCATTTTATGAAATTGAAACTCGCATTTACTCAAAAATTTTGTTAGGAGATGTTTAAACTTGAATGTAAGTAGCTTAACCTTACCATAGTATATCATTCACAAATATATGGTGAACTGAATGTGGTCAATAAGTGCTTATTAGCTTATTTTTTATGCTTCACTTCATAAAATCCACACTAATGGGAACAATGGATTCCTTCTAAGATAAATCCATATGAGTTAGTTTATGGAAAAATATTTTTCAAAGGAATCCTATTTAATAATCACATATAAGGCTCATCGAGATAACACACATAGTACTAGAGAATCCATCCGCGACACACTTCAGGATAATTTTATTATGGCTAAAGATAGAAGGAAACAACAAGTTGACCAGAATCACTCAAAGTTTTCTTCTACACAAGGATATTATGTTTTTCTTCACCTTCAACATTATAAACAAATATCACTCAAAGATAAAAATCCTAGGATTAAAACGAGCATCATTAAAATATAATAGCGAGAAAAAACACATCAATAAACAGAAAACCATATAGACACATCAATGTACCCTGGAAACCCCATGTGGGGAAAAATAACACCAATGAAGATCTTCGTTACATGGCCAAAACCAGCCATCCAGGCCAAATGAGCTAGCCACCCCTCACCTTTGGGCTACTTTACAATGGATCCTCCTCAAGCATTATAAAGGCTTAATCACGTGCAATACCATGGGACAATACCATGGGCTACAAAAAACCATGTGACCAAACCATGTGTTAGACTTAAACCACCCTTAACTCAATCCCGATTCAAGGTTAACCCTAAAAATCCCCCATTTAAACTTGACTTGGAGCAATCACCAACTCCTCTCAAATTTTTACCAAGGAATATTACATACACCTGCCTATCCCCTAGGTCTATCTCCTGACTTTACCAGTGAATTACCAGGTCTTACAGCCATATGCCCATTTACATGCAAACCGCTCCATTAGTTTTTTTTTCCATGTGTCTCATGGTGACTACACCGTCACCATCTGTTGCTTCATCCTCTCGCTTTTCTATGCTCTCTTTCTTTCTCGTCTACTTTCTTGTTTTCTTCCATGCTCTTTCTGTACTTGCATCCAAACTCTTTCATTGACGTCCATATAAAGAGAAATCCATCTACCTGACTAACTGGGTCCTCATCCATTGTAACCACCAGTTCTCTAGGAATTCTCTTCACATACATGGCTCATCAAGCTCGGTCCCAAAATCGAGATTAAACCATCTCACATTTATCCCACAATCAAAGACTCAACCTCTTCAATCCACATCAAGCTATGCTACGAGTACACCTGCCACCCTTGTACCTATCTAGTGGTTCATTCCACACTTGATGCAACATCCCTTATTTGTGCATAAGAGGGATACCTTGTGCTTCTAGCACCTAGGGAAATAAAATTTTAACCAGGAACAAAAGCATGATGAGTTGTCAGGTACTATCAATCACACAACCCGCATTTAATCCAAAAAACATATACAATAAATTATTTTTGAATGTGCGTGCTACCAATTCTTCATCACGTCAATCTTACTACCATACTCATAGTTCTATGCACATTATTTCAATATTCACCCTTTAGGTTCATTCCCTTACCATATAATTTTATTTTAAAATCCACTTAACCACTTTAAAACCTTTACCCAAAAACCTAGACGTTGAGTAAATCTTATAACATGGATATTTATTCCATAGGAGTTTTCACAATGGAGACGTAGTCTCAAAATATTAAGGAAATATCGATGGCCACTAAAATTATAACATGTGTCCCTTGGTGACTAGTGAACTTAGGTGGTTTCACGTATATCCAGGTCGTGAATTCATCCTCCCTGGCTCTATGCATACAATCTGTAATTTAACTCTTCACGCTTCCTCAAATCCCATGAAATTGTGGCTTGCTTTAGAAGTCTCCCTAGATTGCTTGAACTCTTCACACTTCCTCTAAATTACTGATATTTACATATCCTTTAAATCCCACGATCTATCTCCGTTTGCAAGTAAAATCCTAGCATGCATTTGCATTTTTAGACTGACGAAAAAAAGTCTTGATATTAAGAAGCTTCACCAACATTATCTTGCTATTTTAGTAGTAGATAAAGTTTTTGGCGAAATTGTTGAATAATTTTATAGATTATATCGCAAGAAACTATAGGGAATTCTTGGTTTTGGAGGGACATTTCCTTTGACTAGAAGGAAAATTATGACAGTCACATCTTCAAGACTAATCTTGCAGGTATTATTCATCGTGCTTCCTATAGTTAAGGAGTTTTTGCTACTTAAATATAAAGAAAGTGGAAGAAAATCACTTTTATATCAATATTTTGTTTTACATAGTAACTATTTAATAATATTTTTTTAAGTACAACACGTCCATGGTTAAAAATTCAGGTTATTATATCTCGTGATCCGACAAGGACAGAAGAAGGTGAAATAGAGTTGATCGGTTAAATACACATTCTGAAAATGTTCAAGATCTATTTTGTCTATTCGTATTCTTTCTGGGTAACTTCTTCCTCCATTTTTTGCAAGCACCAGGGAGGAAAGAATGTAGAGATTTGGCAGGCATTAGACTCACTATAATGCTAAAAAGAGTTGGCTAGTATCTTGGAAAATGGAAACGCCTACAAGTAGAGAGGTCAGTCCGAAACAAACTAGAAGTTGAGTGGCACCAGTATTCGAATGGAGCGAAGCTAGAGAAGAGGCCGCAATGCGGGCGACCATTTTCGAATAAAATGTAATCAAAACAGGGCTGTAAAAACAAACCGAAAATTCAATTTTTGGATCTTGACCGACAACGTTTGTAGTTGGGGGTATTATAAGAATATCCTACAACAAATCTTCGTAGTCTGTATAAATCTCTGCAAGATTTATCTCTAAAACCGTGCTCTAACCAAATATTTCCAAAAATACTAATGAATGGGGGTCGTCTTCACCACATAACTTTGTCAATCTAGCAAATTTGGCAGGAAGCAAATTTTCCTAACAAATAGAATTTGGTGTGAAAGGTAAAAATGCATGTAACAAGAGTCCATTCATCGGAGAGATGAAGAATCTACTAAAATGCAGACACAATATGTTCCTTGTTTCAATTCCTTCCATGTAATTATTTTAAGAATAAAATAAAACAAATATATAGTTTTCAAAATAACTTTATAATTAAAGTAAAATAAATTTATAATAACAAATCAATTTAAATATTTTTGGAAAGCTCACTTTGGTCTTGAAAATAACTGTAAAGCTGCAAACCTCATGATGTGGGATAAAAAGAAGCTCCTTTTTGAAACTCTAATCACTCCTATCATCTTCTATGGGTGTGAGGTTTGGGGTTGTAGCATCTTTAGAGAATCCTGGAGAAAGATCGAGCAAATCCAGAAGCGTTTTATAACTTATAACCTCAAAATAAAAAACAATACAGCCTATCCTATTCTCCTTATAGAAGTGGGTCTTTCCCCCATCGAGAGCCTAGCTATGACTAGACTCCTATTGTACAAGAACAAAATCAATAACAAGGGAGACCATAGACTCCCTAAGATAGCTTTAAACTCCAGAAAAAACCACTTAAGGCTCAAGCATGGGTGGTATAAAGATACCAGGTCTTGGTTAAATCACTGGGAGATTGATGAAAATGTTGCTTTGCAGAATATTAATAACATTAAAAATATTATTTCTTCTAAGTTTAAAGAAAAATTGTGGTGTGAGAAAGATCTCGAGGCTAAAAGAAAATTTATATATTATAAGGAGGTCATGAACCCTACTCTAGAAGATCAAAAGTATCTCTCTATTTTGATCAGTACTAAGAAAAAAATTAACATAGCTAAGATAAGAATGAACTCGCATGAGCTCCATAGTGAAACTGGTCGTTGGACAGTCCCTAAAACACCATGGGTAGAAAGGATCTGCCACCTTTGTGAGAGTAAGAACATTGAATATGAAAATCACTTCCTCTTAGAGTGCCCTGCGTACACCCACATTAGATCCCAGTTTCATAATCTTTGTTGCAATACCGACTTTCCTAGCCTTTTATCCTGTCAAAATTATAGTAAGCTCGGGACACTTCTTTCCAAGCTCTTTGAGCATAGAAATATAACTTTAAAGAAAACTAATTAATTCTCTTCTTTAGGTCCGATAGACCAAAGTTTGGTCTCAAGGGACGTTAACCAT
>LPNX010944777.1:34053-49152 GCA_001517045.1 Pseudotsuga menziesii
TGCATAAGATTGAACTTAGTCATGGTTGCACTTCATTGAAGTCACATATCCTAGCTAAATTATTGAAATGAAGTTAATTTATTTATATATGATAATATTAATTTAAACCATTTTTTTAAATAAGAGAGGTAACCTTAGATTAGTACAATATTTATAGGCATTACAAAATTCAGCTTAGCTCTGGCAGACCAGGCTATAAAACAGAGTCTGAGTTATGACGATGCTTATAGCAGTTTTTGTAGCAATTAACAAAAATTTGGGAAAATTGTCTAACAGTGGTGAATCTAAACACAAATTCAACTGAGCCTAATTATAACTATTAGTTATAATATTGTTAATGAATAACATAAAAGCAATAAATCCATAATTTATCATCACATTTAACCATTGAAACATCATATTTTCAGAACAATATTCCACTTGTCGAAAGCGAAAAGTGCAAAGGCAAATTGATAAATTGATTATCAATTTACCTTTCCGCTATCATCTTTCCGCATTGGAAATCCATTCTCTACATGCGCTTTCTACATTGCGGAACATTGAAATCGGAAGTTACAAGTTCAAAATAAAACTTTCTGTATTCCATACTTCCGCGACCCGTAGTGCTTAATGTAGAAATGAGAAAAGCCTTTGTCTCATATTTTCTTATCTTATTTCCTGATTTCCACTTTCCACAGTGTGGAATACAGAAATGGGAACTTTGATTTTTCTTTTTGCAATTTTATACAATTTAAATTTGGGAGAGAATCTGATGGGTCTGCCTATAAATTTGGAGGATATTTTGGCCTCTAAATTGGTACGATTTGCAGGAAGAAGAAAAAGAACCGAAAAGAAAATGAAGGCTATTATAGGAAGCAAAATTTGCTCACCTCTGTAGGGGATCCAACCTTTGAAGGCCAAAACAAATGTTATATACAATTATATTAAGTTTAAAATTGAACCTGGAGGTGAATTCCAGTTTACCACCATCGTGCTTATAATTGAACCTACACATAAAATATCTATATTAAATAACACTGTAGATTATAAAAATCAAAGAGAAATGATTTTTCAGGAAAAGGTAAAAATGATTCTAAATGGTAAAATAATAAATATTATGAATCTCCCTTCTTCACGACTAAAGTTTTCCATAATCCATCTTTACAATGAAGATAATTTTGGAACTATTGAGAACATGAAACTTATATTTGGCTGTAAAAAACATCCTTATGACTGATATATTGGGAACTACTGCAAGACGATCGATTGACAAAACGCTAGCCAAATACAATCCTGGGATGTGATGCCACCCTCCTCCTCCTCTGAGTCCCCAGATATTGCAGCTCCCAGAAGAATCTGCATGCCTAGAACTACCGATAAGAGGAACAATAATGCCACCACTGGTTCGAACCCAGGGAGCTTCAGATGAAAGAGATCATGCACTGCTGAGCTCGAGTGTAATCCTAGAGGTAAACTTGAGGTTTTGTTCAAGCAGGAGCGTAAATTTTCGCATTTAGTTCCCATAGTTCGGTTGCAACCCAATGCATACACTAATAATTCTCCAAGACGAGTCAAGCTCACATTCCACAAGGTATCGGCTACCAAGAATTCTCGCATGGGCACCTTCGGCAGCATGCGAGAACGTTGCGGTGATGATGCGAAGGATATATTCGAATTGGAGAGCCAAGATCATGGCGGGTGTTGTCCGCCGATTGCACACCAGAAGCATAAATCTAATGAAAGCTATATCCTCACTTAGGAAAGTGGGAGAGGTGTGACCTTGGGGGAAATCACAGATATAGGTACTGTCACCTACTCCTAGCTGCTCCGTTTAGCCTAACTCCTAACGAAGCTAAGAGGGGTAGTCCCTAACAAAGAGTTTTATAAGGCTCAATGTGGTTAAAGTATTTTAATTGGTTGTGAATGTGGATGGGTGTTATTTAGGAGTTATTGTGATTGGAGGTGTTTATTTATTATGAATATAAGACATAAATCAAAAGCAATCCATGTTGCTAGTAGGGGATTAAAAGATAAGAATGATTCTAGACTTAGTTAATTATGCATTTACAGATAGAAATTATAACAAGCCACAGACAATTGATCGAAATAAATAAATTATGTAGATTAAGAAGGACCAGTGCCTTATGGAGTCAAGATACTGAAATGCACAAAGATTTAAATAACAAGTCTAGACATCAAACAAGTGAATATCAGGTTGTTCAAGTGCTCTTGGTAGGTTTTAAGATTTTTATGTGCTCTTTATTAGGGTGTCAATGAAGGTTTGTCAAAAAGGCCGGGAGAATATTCCAAGTTCACTCCGTTGAAGACATGTCGGGCCTGCCCAGTATCCTAGGCTGGTATCGCAAAGATTGACCAGTTGGCTGAGAAGCTTAGACAGCAGGGTTTCTGGCGCCTCTACTAGGAAGTACTTTAGAAAATTCCCTACAACGCTAGTGCGTTTGTTATGAGGTTTTAAATTTTATTAATTTACTCTTGCAAGATTAGATATCCAGTGATGGTTTTTGGGTACTCCGATTTTGAGGTCGGTCAAAGATTACTCTGGCAAGGAGAGAATGAAGTTAATTAATTAATGGGTCTGTGTTGCAAATTTTATTAAATCAATTGATTAAGACTCTCCGATAGAGAGTTCTCTTTTCCCCATCTTATGACACTGTTTCAATAGGCTTAGTTAATCTAAGATGCCTAGTGCAGGGGTATGTAGTTCTAAGAATGCTCTTCGATAGAGAGTGCTCTTGACTTGTGTTGCTGCAAGTTCAAGAGAATTAATTAATTTGTTAAACTTGAAAGAGATAAAAACATAAAAATCTAACTACCCAAGAGTCTCTTTAAGGATTTTTAGGGCCCTAATTAGGAAAGCAAGGGGGTAAGTACACAAAAAAGAAATTATGCAATGTTTAATTAAACAATCAAATAAATATTTTTCTTCAATTTCAAAACATAAACTAACTTAATTATGATTATGCAATTATCCTATCCTACTCTACCATTAGCAATTTATTAAACAAAAAGGAAAAAGCATGACAATGGGACGATACAGGCTTACCCCAAATGGGGGAGGAGGGGTGTGGGAGCCATAATCCCACTTGCTTTTTATTAATCTTCTACAAAAAAAATTCTTTGTTCAACCTCTTATTGAATGGACAAATGGTCAGAAAGGGAAGAGAAAGGAGGGAGATGTATTGATCTTTTTTCTCTTTTCTTGCTTCCTACTTTCGTAAGGCCCTTGGGCTCTCTTTCACCTGCCTGAAACTAAGAGCTTTGAACACTAACTCGTTATGGTGTTAGTCCAAAAAAAAATGAGACTAGATATACAAACTTAATGACAAAAAAAGAACCCAAACCTTACCAAAAACAAAAGAAGAAAAGAGGGATAAAAGGCTACGAAAAAGAGAAGTCAAAAGGGGTGAAAAGAGGACAAAGTAAGGTCAAAGAAGGCTGAAAAACAAAGGTGAAAGAGGGTCTGCAAATTGAGGAAAGAGGGTTGCAAAAAGTGAGGAAGAAGGATGAAACTAGGGACCAAAAAGTGGCTGCAAAAAGGGGTAAATGAGGCTGCAAATTAAGGCAAAAAGAGGGCTGCAAAAAGTGAAGAAAGAGGGAAAAAATGGGCAGCGAAAGAGGGGAAGAAAGGGCTGCAAATTGAAGATGGGACAACCAAAAAGGGCATATGGTTTGGTGAATGAATGTTCACTTTAGCCCAAACGTTTCCCTAACCCAAAAATGTAGAAATTTTTTAACTTGGAAGATGAATAAAAATGAAGAAAAGCATTCAAACCTATGGCTCTTTTTGATGATGCTTGGATTCCTTAAAGCTTTTAATTTCCAGAAGTTGGCTTGACTTCAAGAGGAGAGGATGCACCTAAGCTCAAACTCCTACTTGATTGGATGGAGTGGTCTACAAAAATTCAACTCGGATACTTGCCAAAAGATGGGTTAGATCATGTATGTTTCACAAGTTGAAATGTAAAAGAGCATAACATATAACTGAATAACCAATGCTACTTTTAATTTCTACGAGTAAAGCCATAAACAATTAAATTGTAAACCTCAAATAATTGATCATACGTGCTTATAGAAGCCTTCTAAAGCATGAATCTTTAACCAAAATAAGCATGAAAGAGGAGAATTAGAACACAATCACCTCATATGTCAAGAGTATTCATCCACATTTAACAAACCATATGAGCCTCCAAATCCTTAAATTTATTCCACAGTTGCATAAAGCAACAAGCATTTACAGAGTCTTGACAAAGTTTCTCTACATAAAAATCCATCCTAATAGAGCTCAAAGAGCATCTATTTATACAAAGAGAGAAGGCTAAAACCCTAAAACCAGACTAAGAGTAACACCAGAGTAATTGAATGAGCTCGGCATGATGATTTGGAGTTGAACGGAGCTGCAACTGAGATGTAACTGAGTGCTAGAGTAATGAGGGGGGGTGAGGTGGCTCATCCTCCCACATAATGATCACCCAACCAATAGATAACCCGCACATCAACCAAAAACGGATTTGACCAAAGAGGGAAAATTTCTGACTAATAGTTCAACTGCTACACTCCGATACTTGATCTGAAGCTGATCGATATTGATTGGAATCATCATAAATGCCCAATGCCATGTCGTTTAGCCTTTTATTTTATTCATTTTGGTTAATTTTGGAGAGTTTTTTATTTTCTCCAAAATATTCATTTTAATTAATTAATAATTTTTTTCCCTAAAGATGACTTTTTTGAGAAAATATGCGTTATGTGGCCAAATGCCAAATGATGATCTGAAAGTTGGATCCGGCTGGCTGGCTGATCAAGAATGATTTTTGGCTTAAGGATAGAGCCTTCAATCACTGAATTTAGGTTCCGTATGACTAACTTATTACAAATTGAATTTTTATATTTAAATTATGGAAAAAATTAATTAAAAACTTAGGAAAAATTAAAAAATTAAAAAATTAAAATTTTGACGCATTCGGTAAAAAAAAATTGAAATTTTTTTAATGGTCCTATTGACTTAGGACATGACTATGCTCTATTCTAATAATTCATAGTAGGTTTATATAGACTTATTTGCGCTCTAATAACCCAACAAGGCCCAGAATTCAAAATCGGGCATTCCAGCTTTGGAGGAAGCGGGAGAAAATCTCGTCAATTATACTCTGCTATACGCAAAGCATAATTGTCAAGCTAAAAAAACTCCCTATAATACCTTAGTTGAGATTCTACATCTTAGGAGACTGAACCACTCAAAACACCCTACTAGCACATTTTATTACAAACCCCGCGGGGCCATGGTCAAAATTATTCAAATGAAAAACTGGCTAACCAAAACTGGGTAGACACAAAGACGGATCAACTGATACACTCGAATCAAACATTCGACATGTTTTTCAATTGGTGGATCCTCAGGTAACCCAAATATGGTAAAAAAAAGTTGTTAATATCTGGTGCCAACTATGGGACAGGTACTTGCTTGATCTATTGATAAAAAAGAGTGTGTGTTAATCCAGGAATCTCTGGTACCTTTGGAGCAGTTTGGGTAGATGGTCCTTCCCTAGGTCTTCTTTGATATGTTATGCCTTTGAAATTTTGAACATTGTTACTAGTTGAAGGCATTTTCCTGCAATACTCAGTTAAGTAATCAACCCGTTGATGAAACTGGTTAGCTTGATTCCAACCATCCTTGGGGTCAACATATATGTCTCCTACATTGTGAATGAATTCAGGCTCACTTGTAGATGTACTGGGACCACACCCCTCAGAATAACCATGCTCCTGGACATAACATGCATAATGACAGCCAGATTCCTCATGGAAATCTCTGCATGCCCTACAAAATGGTTTGTAAGGCTCAACCACAATAGTAGCCTCTAGTTGATGAGGAGGCCTCTGCTCATGGTTAGGATTCTTTATCTGCCATGTTTTCCTTGCAGAAAAAGTTCTAGGAGGTGGTGGAGGTTACGTTCATTCAACTTTTATGACCCTATTCTAAACTTCCTTAATCTAGGATAAGTATTTCCTTTCCATTTCTTGCAGTTTCTCAGTTAGGTCTATGAGATTTTTCTCACAAGCTTCATTTGACAGCTCCTTCCCTTTAGGTTCAATATTTTTAAGAGGAACGGATGACCTAGAGTAACCTTGGATGTTTGAATCTCATCCCTTGTAATGAGGGGGGGTGAGGTGGCTCATCCTCCCTTGTAATGATCACCCAACCAATAGATAACCCACACTTCAACTAGAAATGGATTTGACCAAAGAGGGCAAATTTTTGACTAATAGTTCAACTGCTACACTCCGATACTTGATCTGAAACTGACCGATATTGATTGGAATCATCATAAATGCCCAATGCCATGTTGTTTAGCCTTTTATTTTATTCAATTTGGTTAATTTTTGAGAGTTTTTATTTTCTCCAAAATATTCATTTTAATTATTTAATCAATTTTTTCCCCAAAAATGATTTTTTTGAGAAAGTATGCATTATGTGGCTGAATGATTATCTGAAAGTTGGATCCGGCTAGCTGGCTGATCAATAATGATTTTTGGCTTAAGGTTAGAGCCTTCAATCACTGAATTTGGGTTCCAGATGACTAACTTATTACAAATTTATTTTTTCCATTTAAATTATGGAAAAATTTAATTAAAAACTTTAGGAAAAATTAAAAAATTAAAAAATTAAAAAATTAAAATTTTGACGCGTGCAGTAAAAATATTTCGAATTTTTTTTGATAGTCCTATTGACTTAGGACATGACGATGCTCTATTCTAATAATTCCTAATAGGTTTATATACACTTAGTTGGGTTCTAATAACCCCCCAAGGCCCAGAATTCAAAATCAAGCATTCCAGCTTTGGAGGAAGTGGGAGAAAACCTCGACAATTATACTCAGCTATAGGCAAAGCATAATTGTCAAGGGAAAAAAAATTCCTGGAATACCTTAGTTGAGATTCTACGACTTAGGAGGACGAACCATTCAAAACACCCTACTAGCACATTTTATTGCAAACCCCGTGGGGCCATGGTCAAAATTATTCAAATGAAAAACTGGCTAGACACAAAAACTGATCAACTGATACACTTGAATCAAACATTGGACATGTTTGTCAACCAACGGCTCCTCAGGTAACCCAACTATGGTACAAAAAAGTTGGTAACAACGGGCATGTGCCTAGGATGACCAAGAGTAGCAACAATGGTTGATTTTCTTCTAATATCAATGAGGATTTAAGTAATGAACTAAATGGGCGATAGAACTCGGAGGACTAGAAATTCCAAGCAGAGGTTCTTAGGGCGGACTGTAATTTGCTAAGAATTGAGAAGGAAGTCGTGGTCAGTAGGTGGTAACAAGGTTGTGCCGAGATGTAACATGCCATTAGAATGGCCCATTCATTGCATTCTGCTATTCAGGCAGTCATCACGGTGAGATATATTCTTGTTCAGTTGTATATATTGTTTACAAATATATCTTTGCGAAATTTCCCACTCTTACCTTGAGCATTGAAGATGGGGATGATGGAGGATTGTAATGATTGTCCTCAGTCACAATAGAAGATAGTAACCTAATAAGAATTTTCCTTGGTGTTTACCCCTTGAGATATAGGGTTTTAGAAGGATGGGATAGCTGACCCACTAGACTAATTTGAATTTGAATTTGAATCTGACTTGATGGATATATTTTCTTTTCTGAAGAAAGTGTATTTCAATTTCTTGTTTAGAGAGTGAACAAAAATTGAATTTTTCATGGATAAAAATATTGCCATTTTAACCTGGTCTAAGATAAGCTTGAATATATTCTTTTGTGTGGATTTTCAAATAACCTTCTATAGGTAATATGTATGTTGATAGTTTATTTAATATTTTCTTTGGTAGGGGAGGAAGAAGATTGTTGATGAAAAGAATGTTGAAGTCATGCATCAAACGAACCTGCAAAACCATATCGAGGAGCTGCACAAGAAGCTTGAATGGTCCACTGTGATGAATGTCCCATTCAGATTGCGGATAAAAAGTATACAACAATTTTACTATAGTTAGTACCTATAAATCAAATAAACGATGGGTGCATGTGATATATTTTTGGCCATGCTCACCTGCAAAGACCCAATCTTGTTTTTGAAGAGGGATAGTTCAACCCGGAACTAACTCCTATCCATTTAGTTAACATAAAACACTTATTTTTACAATTTTATTTTATCCATCCATTGACCCCTAACTCTATCAATTTAAAAGCGAAGAAACCAATGAGAAAGAAGAGGATTTCAGATTAGAATATAATCAACGCCCATTAATGTTTGTTGTTAGCTAGAATAACCGAGGAATGTAATATAATATCAATATGGAGCATGCTCAGCCATTCTAGAACACTTGCACTTCTAATAAAAGTAAAAATTCGATCATTTAGTGTTCTCAAGAACTTTAAGGTCTCTGTGGAATTTAAGTCTTAACCTACCCCTTGATTACTGCCCTATCTAATATTCACAACTTAGGAACAATATAACACTGGCTAGATTACCAATAATAGCCGTTATAAAAGAAAACATCTGACCCTCATCGTCATGATTTACAGAGGTCCCAACACAGTAAAATCCACTTAGAAGACCATGTACAAACCTAAATGTATGCCAACCTAGAACAAGATTTGTTCAAAAAAAAAATATTCGAACATGAATAGGGTATTCTGGACAGCTGAAGAAATAAGAAATGAACATTACTGAAAAATATAAAAAAACAATGGGAAAACAACAAACTTAAAAGCACTTTATCCATTTGAAAACTAAGTCAAGGGCAAAAATCGTGTCATTCATTAAAAAAACACTACTAATTCCCATGAAGTGAAAGATGATAAGTAATGTGCATACCTCGGAAGCTTCAACCCATTTTTTATCTATGAATTCGATATAGGGACATAGTTTGGCATAATTAAATATCATCTCTTCTTTTGTCTACCAGAAGTATTTTATATACTCATGATTATTGGTACATTAAAGCTTAGTTTCACGAGTTTTTTTTAACAACAAAGCTGAAACTTTATATACACAATCATCCTTCTAAACAATTTTACTACTTCAGAAGGAGAAGAAGAATTGAATTCCAAAGACAAGTTAACATAATGATAAGTTTTGAATTTTAAAGAACATGTTTTATTTATAAAATATTTTCATAAAATAGGGTGCTTTGTCTTACTGTATAGTTAACGGACCTACCATATATGTCTATTTTTATTTGTGAGGCGCAACTCACATTATTGGTGTAATATTTAGTCTCCATCAAATTACGGGTTCAAGCGATTCAAGGTAGAAGCCACCGACTGGTTATGGAAAAGATTCCAAAATGAACCAAAGGAAAATGACAAAGAAACTACATTGTGGGAAGCCTGAAGCGATGCACGTCAGCCAGTATGAAAGAGCTAAGGTATCCTTCACTTTTTCTGCACTTGCTAACCCCCCGTCCAGTTCAATGGTTATTTGTGTTGACAGTTAACACACAACTGAAATGTGACTGTGAATACATCCAAAGGTCTTACAGTTGTTGCCTCCTTCTATTACAGAGTGTGAGACTCCTGTCATGTCCCGCCGCCTCTCACCATCATCATGGAACAACTAAAACGCCCCACACCACCGAAATTCAAAATAACAGTACTTGAAATTGTATTTTTTAATGTTCAAATATTAATTTCGACATTTTGGGCAGTTTCAAAATCCAACAATTAATCTAAATCATGTATTTGTAATTGCTGAAAATGTAGGCTATTGTAGGAAGCAAAAGTTTCTCACCTCTGGAGGGGCGCAACCGGGTTCAGGGATGAAGAACGTTTTGCAGCCGTAACGAACAAGTTGGGTTGGTCATACAGACACAAGAACTGAAAGCTATGGATCTATCATAGACCCATCAAAAATCACATTGGATTTAACGTAGTCCAAGATACATTTCCACCCATTAGTTTCAATGAACTAACAGTTGCAATTTATACCAACAATTTAGTGATTAAGTGTTTGTCTTCTGTGCTCTGAGACCTACTAGAAGGTTAAGTCCGCATTATTGGTAGTCATGCTAACTGTACTGTGTTGACGTTTTTTATGCCAATCACAACAGCGATGCAGTATCTATTCCAGGAAGGTCAGTGGCAGTTAAGAGTGAAGTATGGAAAAAATTTATGGTTGTAGAGGCCAATGCAAGAGGCCAACAAAAATAATCTGCATTGTAGAAAGAGAGAGATTGCAACCATCTGCACTACTTTACATCCCACGATAATATATCAAATCAATTATATTCAATATAGTGATATGTTATCTTTTGCATAACATTCAACAGCCCTAAACTAATTTTATTTTCCTATATAATCAATAATTCAAATAATACAACAATTTTCTACTTGTTATATAATTCAAATTATACAACAATGATATGTATGGTTAGATTTAGAATGTCCCTAACAAGATTTTTAAAAAATCATGTGGATGGTTAGCCCCAAATTAACTTCATTCAATAAAATAAAATAAAAAATAAAACTTTAAAACTATCTTGTTGTCTTTTTTATTTGCATCAAGAATATGGGATTTACATTAATTTCAATTTTGTATTACATAATACAAATTTTAAATAAATCATTAATCTTGTATTAACCACAATTCAAAAAGCTATTCCAATTTTTATTCTTGTATAAAGATTAAATGATATATTTAAAAATTAATCTATAAATTGTGTAATAATGAAGAAGAAAAAATGATTACAATTAAAAATAAAAAAATTATTGCAAACAAAGTTACGAATTAAACATATTTATTCATGATTCTCGACTCCCTCTTTCTACAATGCCGAAAACGAAAATCAAGATTTTCAAGTTCGTAATAAAACTTTATGTATTTCCAACTTCTGTTTTTCGCAGTGCAAAATGCAAAAATCGGAAAAGTATTTGTCTCATATTTTTTTATTTTATTTCCCAATTTCTGCTTTCTGCGTTGCCGAATGCGGAAATCAAAATTTGAGTTTTCTTTTCCCAATTTTTGTTTTCATTCGCTTTCCATTTTCAGCAGTGTAGAAAGTGGGATGCAGATCTTGGATATGTTTTTTATTTTGTGTTTCAATTGTTTCCAATATTATTTCTGATTTGTTTGAAGTTTCCGAGCTTGAATCTCTCCCTCATTAAATTTCTAATTTATATACTGAAAATACCATATTAAATTACTTTTTCAATATTATACAGTTAATATTAATGAATCATGAATAAGTATACCAATTAAACATACTTATTCATGATTGGCGACTTTCATACATACACTTTATATTTTTATTTATAAATTTAATTATAAAAATATAAATAAGAATTCAATAAGGTTTTTATGGAATTTAAAATTTAATATATATTGAATTTCTCATTACTTTTAGAATTTTTGTTAAAGTTTCCTGAGTTTTGTAGAATTAGTTGTTGAAAATGTAATTATTGCACTTTTTAAACAAGAATTTTAAAAAAAATACGAAAATATGGAATACAAAATCTATTTAAATATTAAATAATATAATTAAAAATTAATCTATAAACTATGTAATACAATGACGAAGAAAAAAATATTACAATTAAGAATTAAAAAATTATTGCAAACAAAGTTACGAATTAAACATACTTATTCATAATTCACGACATCCGCTTTCTTTAGTGCGGAACACGGAAATTGGAAGTTACAAGTTCTTAACAAATCTTTCTTTATTTTCATCTTTGGCTTTCCTCAGAAGGTGGAAATTGGAAAACCGTTTGTCTCATATTTTTTATCATATTTACTAATTTTCTCTTATAGCTGAAGTCAGAACTTTGATTTTCTAGTGGATGTCGGAACTTTGATTTTAATTTATGCAATTTTTGTTTTCATATGCTTTCATTTTTCCACAGCGCAAAAAGTGTGATAGGGAACTTGGATATGTTTTTTTTATTTTGAGTTTCCATTGTTTCTAATATGATTTCTGATTTGTTTGAAGTTTCCCTAGCTTGAATCTATGTCTCATTAAATTTCTAATTTATATATTGAAAGGTCATATTGAATTACTTTTAGAATTAATTTTTAAATATTATAGAGTTTATATTAATGCATACTGAATAAGTATAAGAATTAAACATATTTATTCATGATTCTCAACTTTCATACATACTGTTTATATTTTTTATTTATAAATTTAAATATAAATATATAAATAAGAATTCAATATGGTCTTTATAGAATTTGAAATTTAATATATATTGAATTTCTTGTTACTTTTAGAATTTTTATTGAAGTTTCTGGAATTTTGTAGAATTAGTTGAAAATGTAATTATTGCAATTTTTAAACAAGGTTTTAATAAAAAATAGGAAAAATATGGAATACAAAATCTCTTTAAATATTAAATGATGTATTTAAAAATTAATGTATAAACTATGTAATATAATGAAGAACAAAAAACAATTACAATTAAGAATGAAAAAATTATTGAAACTTATTCATGATTCTCAACTTCTGCTTTCCGTAGTGCCGAAAACGGAAATCAGAAGTTACAAGTTTGTAATAAATTTTTTTGTATTTCTGACTTCCTCTTTCCACAGTGCTGAACGCAGAAATCGAAAAAATCTTTATCTCATACTTTTGAAACTTTCAATTCTTCACTTCACGGGTTCCACTGAGCTCTTAATTTACACACTCTTCATTGATATTATATTAATATTATTTGAGTCATCCAAATAATATTGGTTAGTATTGTAATATTAATTAAGAGTCATGTAAATAATATTATTAATACGAATCACATGTTTGTATTTTAAAATAGTGGTTGTGATTAGAATTACATATGATTTTGAAGATTATATTTTCATGACTCCAAAGTTAGTGGTTAAAATAAGCACTTAACTTTTAAATATTTTTTAAATAACCATAGAAGATTAAATTGTTAATTTTTATTTACTTTTTTATATAAATTAAATTATTTATAATTTCATTAACTCTCAAGTCCAATTTAAGAGGTTTCCAAGTCATTGCTCGGAATATTAATATTGTAAAACAAATAAATAATATGTCTTTCCAAATTTATTATCGATATAATTACAATAAAAATGAATTAAATTTATAATTATAATAAAAATAGATTGAATTTTTGAAGATTATGATTTCAAGCCGTTTGATTCATCTGTACATATTCAGAGCTTTAATTATTGATTTTTTACAATCTATGTCTCTACAGTTTATCGTCTATACATTTCTTACGACATCGTTTCTGTTAAGATAACATCCGAGAAAGAACCGCACAGCATAAGAAAAAATTCATCTTAAGCATTTAATAAATAAATCAATAAAAAAATTTTTTTACATAATATGATCATAATATATTTTGACATACATTTTGTAAATAAAAATTACATTAAAATTAATCTAAATGACATCCATGTTAAATTTAACTGTATTTTCACTTGGAAAGTTATTATTAAACAAGTACTATTAAATAAAATAAAAATCAATATATCTCAATGAGAAACAACTCTTTCGCACTCTCACACCTTCCCCATTTCCTATTTTCGTTCTGGATTGCGGAAGTTGGCTCCTCGACTTAAGAAACATGATTCCCACACTTTTAGGCTATTTTTGGTTCGGAAATCGGCTTCAGGACTTTTGAAACTTGCAATTCTTCACATTCCTGGGTTGTGCACTCCACTCTTGATCCCGATCTAAGTATTTTAGGGATAAAATGTTAATCTAAATATATTTTTATCATTTAATTATCTTATTTTAGAATATAAATAAAAAACAATTTATATATTATAGCAGTCATGGATTTATAACTTATGTTCTCGATTGATTCTGAGAGTCGCCTCTTGGTATATTTCAGAGTTTATATAATCATTTTAATTATTTTAATTACTACATTATATTAGTTATCATAATATTGTATTTCTTATTTTAAAAATTAATTTTTATTTTTGTTTGGATAAATTAATTAAATAATTTAATATTTTAATAAATAGTATTAAAGTTAAAGACTAAATTCAAGAGAGGTATTGGTACATTTAATGATGAAATTAGAGATTCAATAAAAAAACAATTTGTCAAAATAAGAAAAAATAGTTATTTTGTGGTAAAAAGTTCATTCATTGACATTATAAAATTCATTTTAAACTTCGAATGATTAAAAGTTTGATGAAAAATCATTTATACAATAAAAACATAATTTAAGGTTAATATAATTATGAATCATCTTTGGCTTTGGATACAAAGCCAGTGGATTTGTGTGAAGGGACCTAGGTAATTGTTACTATAATTCCAAGTTTTTTTAAAGGTACTTTTTTATTATTTAAAAAATAAGATTCATTATATTTTTTCATAAATAAGTTTAGAATGTATATATTAAAAATTTGACTTCCTAATTTCCATAAATGTTTGATATCAAATGTTTATCAAACATTGTTAGCTTAAATACATAGGCATGGATGATTCATGAGGAACACCACTAAATGAATCCTCAAAATTTCAACCCTCTCTTAGTGAGACCAAATCAAGTGCGACAACTCATTTCTGCGAGGAGATTTCACAAAGTGCACAAATTATTTGGGGGGTTAGTTTTTTTAGGTAGTTAAATTTTTAAATTTTTAAAATTTTGTTGATGTGAGTTTTCTTACTATGTCAAAAGTCAAACCTAAATAAGTTACAGGTAGGTTATATGTATATTATTTATATGTATTTACATGCACACTAATTTAATTGATAATACAAATTTATTAAAATCGGGGTGGAGAAAGAAAAAGATATAGATTGGGGTGGAGAGAGAGGACAAGGTTTAGGGATAATTAGGGAAATTAAAGAGAAAGGGAGGTATTGGATGGAAGAAGAAAAAAATAAAGAGAGATTGTGGGTGGTAGGTGGTAGGAGAGGATGATTACGAGGGGAAGAGAGAGAGGAGAGAGAGTGGAAGAGAGAATGAGGGATAAATAGGGAGAGAGAGGGGGGAGGGAGTTGGGGAGAGAAAGAGAGAGAGATACGGAGGGAGATATGGAGGGAGGAAGGGGGGAGGAGAGATGCACAAAGGGAAAGGGGAGAGAGAGAGAGAGAGAGAGAGAGAGAGAGAGAGAGAGAGAAGAAAAGGGAGAGGGAGAGGGAGAAAG
>LPNX010944777.1:49221-82277 GCA_001517045.1 Pseudotsuga menziesii
TATATGTTGATCCTTCGATCGGCGATGTCATTGATGTATTTAGTCATGAATGTCTTGAGGTAAAACCTTAGTTGTAATTTGGGCTAGTAGTACCCACAAAATATATTATTAAAATGTAATTTTCAGTCTGCCAAGGTAAGTAAAAAATGTTTAGTTGCAAAAATAATCAATTTTTTACACTCTCGGTGCAAACACTAATTTAAACTTCTCTAAACACTTTTTAAAAAATTTTCCTTCCACTCAAAAATCATGGGATATGACATCATCTCCTTAAAAACATTTTAAATGCTTTTGTTTTTTACCTTTGTGAAGTGGCCATTTTCACAGCTTTACTTCCTTAACAATTTAATATGGCAAACTTGTTCATGGATCATTCATGGCTTTTAGGCAGGTTCTTTACCATGGTTATTTCTCTCAAATATTGGTGACCTCCACCAAAAAAAGTATACATTTGTCTCTTGCAGCAAACTAGTGTGGACTTTGACTGCTCTTCACAAAAATTCAGGAACGTTAGGGTTTTTGGGCCTTTTTTGTTTTCCTC
This sequence comes from Pseudotsuga menziesii, assembly GCA_001517045.1. NCBI lineage: Eukaryota > Viridiplantae > Streptophyta > Pinopsida > Pinales > Pinaceae > Pseudotsuga > Pseudotsuga menziesii. The sequence goes on from LPNX010944777.1 coordinate 49,763, forward strand.
TTTCCACATGCCTCTTTCAAGATTGCATCTCAACACGCACTAAATCTCTCACACCAGCCACAAATGGAAACAAATCTCCTCGCCTCATAGATCTCTGCATCACCATGATATCGTGTGATCAATTTCTTGGAAACGTTGATTCTTTCTGGTGGAAGATCCCTTTGGTGACTTTGACATGGGTACTCAAAATCTTGTTCACCCTATAAAATTCTCCATGGTCACAAAAACAAATCTCTTGGATCTATCTGTTGGCCTCCACCGACTGCCTTTACTTGCACACGCATCCTCCTAGCCGTGCCTCATGCTGACACCTCTGTGCTCACGAGTTCCTTCCCATCAACCATCACCATATATTCTAGCTTGCAATACTTTCCCAAAACCCCAGTCTCAACATCACTTTGCTGCTCTACTTGCACCGTCCTCTTTTAACCTCTCCCATGGATCTGCTGAGCCATTTTCTAAGATCTAGAAAATGAATTCTCCATAATGTCATCTCATAGGATTTCTTCTAGCAGATCATGAATTTACAAGGACGTTTCCTTACTGCATCATATCTACAATGCCAGAATGCCATATTTTGACGGGCCAAAAATTTTTCTCATAGGCGGGACCCTGTTTTTGCCTTTCACACACCTGGGTTACGTGGCAGAGATATTCAAGCCACTTGGTGTGTCCTTGGGGGAAAGTATCGAGTCAAGGCTATCACCTTGTTCTTGACTCCTCCGTTTAGGCTCAACTCTTAACAAAGCTAAGGGGGGTAGACCCTATTAAGTTACTAAGGAAAAATTATTTAGTATGATGATGGTATTAAAGAGTAAGTTTTTTAGGAGTTTCGATTTAACAATTGTAAAAAAAAAATAACATGATGAGATAATCACAAGTAAGAATGAAAATTACACCCAATCACATATAGATTGAAAGAAATAAATAGTTGACCAGTGCCATGAAAATGGAGTCAAAAAAACAATTAAGAGTGCTTGCAAGTGCTGGAATGAATGTTGTGCAATTGTATCTTGGCTAATTTTAAATTAATGTAAGAATATGATTAATTTAACTTAGGCAAGGGGACTCCCAATATACCCAGGGGGTACTTGAAGTATGTCCAAAACTAAACTGTCATGGCTACCCATAAGGAATATGTGGGCTGAATGGATTCTCTAAGGCTGTTGTTCATAATGCACCTTAAGGTGTAATAGAGATCGATTCCTCGAGGTCACTTTTTAGGAGTTTTTGCTTCCTTTGGGTATTTTTCCACCATAATGGTTTGATCGACGAGCTGGATTTTTGCCTCATAGTTTGTCGTTTTGGGGAGAGTGAATCCTAATTATTCTAGTCACTCAAGTGCTTTTGATGCATCTTGACTGATCAGACGAACTGCAACCAAGTACAAAGCATGCACACTGGAGTCTCTATTATTTTTAGCAAATTTTAAAAGAGGTGTTCTTGTTAAAAAGAAAACCCTCCAAGAACCTCTTTCGGTCCAAGTGGACCTCAATTGGGGAATCAAGGAGGGTTTAATTTTATTATGATTACTAAAACAAATTATGATATCAGATGAAGCATAAACATATAATCAAACCACAATTTTCTAATTAGACTACCACGACCCTTTCTTCACCTTTCGGCTCAAAAGGAGGCTTGTGGGGTAAGTATTAAAATTACTTTGAAACCACCAAATATGGAATAAGGGAATTATTATAAGTCAAATTATACTACCCCACATATTATAACTACACTAGATTGTTAAAATATGAACAAAAAGTAAAAAATGACACAAACGCAAATCCCCCCATGGGGGATGGTGAATAGGCTCGAAAGAGCCTATTCGAAAAGAATTTTCTTTTTATTAGCAGAAATTATAATATCAGAAAACTCAAATTAATCCACTTGGTCCTTATATGGAATGAGACCAAAGGTTTACAAATTGCAAAAATTTGAAATTGTTTGGAAGACGGAGACCCCCTAGGGGGTTTCAAATGGTCCAAAAATGCTTTCCGGAGAGTGCCTCCTCTTCTTTTTTGTTACACCTACTAAAAAAAAACAATCTTATCATATTTAAATATGTCCAAAATTACTTTGAAAGTAATTTTGGATGAACAAACTATTTACCCAAAAAATCCAAGTTAAAACTAGTTTTTAAAGAAGTGGAAAAAGAACCAAAGAAAGCAAGATTTCCTTGGAATCTTAGCCTGATTTGGGGGCAGCCAATATGAGCACTTAAATTTCTGAATATAACTTTTTATATTCTAAGAAAATAACCATGCATTCAACAAGCTTTAGATCTACTTTCACAGCCTTGAAAATGACAATTTTCCCTAAAACAAGATCTAGAATGCTTGTAAAAATTTCTTTAGGAATGAGATCTAGTTTTATGAGCTTTAAGGAAGCGAGATCTATGTAAGATGAAATATGAAATTTATAGATGTAAACAAATTTAAAGCTGCAAAACAAGTAACCAGACCAATTTTGAAGAAATTTGAAGGAGGAAGAGCAAAGGAAGAGCGCTTGTTGCCGGGGAATGGATCTGCAAAGAAGAATAGTTAGTGGAATGCCGAGGGATAATGCCTTCACAAAATAGTCGAATGCCCAGTCGAGTCAATCTATATCCACAGTTCATCCAACCCTTGTTACCTGAAAACTAACAAACAATCCTGCACAAAACCTTATGAGATCTGGATAGAAATATATGAAGAAAGAGAGGGATTACATGCAAANAACTTTAAGCATATATACGATGAGATATTGAAAAGAAAGTAATCTTACTTGCCCAGCTATACTCCTATTGATTCAGATGAATCATTAAGCCAGACAAGATTCAGATGCAGAAATTGAGAGAAAGCCAACGGTAAAAAGATGCAAGACAATGTTAAATCCACACATATAAAAGCATTACATAAATTTGGCCTCCAAAGATTCACATTATTCTAGTAGCAAAATATATTACACAGTATTACAACAGCAATAGATCCTCAATCCAACTCTAACTAGCTTGGAAACGGCAGCGTAAGGTTTATTTATACAAAAAATAGGAGATCTAGCCCAGGGGTGGCACAAATCCCAAGGAGAGAGACTACTGCAGTTGAATGAGAGTCCATCAATGCCAATCTGAAGCTGAACTGAGCCTACTTTTCAACCAGAGGGCTGAGAGGGCTGATTGAGCTAACATGTTAAACCACAGACTAACACATCAATCCATAGAGGTTCCAGGATATCCCACACGTGTGGAGGAGAGAGAGAGGGCACAATTCCCCATAAAGGATGTTGAAGATCAACTCTGGATCTGTCCAGATCACCTCCTTCAATCAAGGATTTGTCACATCCAGTCAATCTGGTTCAGATCTAACTGATTTCAATAAAATCGGCTAAGAATCCACTGATCTAATATTTTGGTTTTGCTCCATTATTCATCAATTTATTAATTAAAATAATCAATAATTGATGTTTTGGGGTTATCTAACCTAAGTTATGAAAAATCACTCAAAACCTGAAAAAAGTCGGTCCATGGGTTTACATGGTTTTGTTAGCTTGAAAATGAGCACCTACATGACTGAAACTGATTATTTGGCCCACTTTTATTACAAAACCAAATTTTCCAATTAAAATATTAAAAAATAGCCTAAGTTTTGGAAAAATTAAATTTTAATAAAAAACACTGAAAAAATTAAGAAATTAAAAAAATTGAAAAAACCCTAGGGGGACTTAGACATGTTCATATGACTTGACCATGATGCCTAGCATGTTTATACAGTGAAAAACTCAGAAATTATCAGTCGTTTATTCAACAACCAATAATAACCAAGGTAAAAAACACCCTGGGCTGATCGAATTGACAAATAAAGTGTAAGAGACCGAGTCTTTTATAGACACTATCATGCCAGAACATTTATTACAATTCCCCCATGGGGTATGAACATGTGATATAGTACAACAAGAACTTCCCAGAAGTACTTCCGAATGTCTTCTGAAGTCCGAACAAAGAATCTTTGTCCGGTTCACCAGGCTCACTTGATAAAAAACCACTAAGTACAACTTAGGTGGTAGCATTCTGGCTCCATCTAGGGACACATTCTCTAACTAATCTTCTGATTTAAAGAAGAGGATGTGAGAACTTTGGAATCTTTGGGTCCTGCATAGCAATTAAATTTTGTCTGTAACATGTATGTATAAAAAAATAACTATAAAAGAAAACTAAAGTACATAATTAGTCAATGATGTACAAAAAGGAAATATTTTACAAAACTAACATACAAAAGAAAATTTTCAAACATGGTACAAAATAACTATAATACAACAATATGATATATAAAATTTAAAAATACATGCAAGGAAAGGTTTAGAAATTGGCCCTGATACCACCGGCACCAATAAAGGCATCAAACTGTCTCGGTGAAGAACATCTTGAGGAGGAAACCATTCATTGGCATGCTCAACATTTATCCTTCTAGGTCATTTAGATAGAAAGAATTTGTTCCTGCTACTTCATCAATGATGTACAGCCCCAACCATAAGATGTCGAACTTTTCGTGTTTCCCAAGCTTCTCCCCTCGTTTGTCCCAGCGCAAGACTGTGTCACCTACTTGAAAGGATCCAAGGCGGGTAGATCTATCAAAGGTTCTCTTGACCTTGTCTGAATTTTTGATACTTTGGTCAAGGGAATTTATTCTACTCTCATCTAACTCGATCAACTGGTTTATTCTATTCTGAATGGCCTCCTGATCTGAGCTAAAGGTCTAGAGAAGCTGATACACTGGAAGCTTTAAATGGATCGGTAAGGTGACATCTAGGCCATAGAGAAGTTCAAAAGGGCTCCTCCCGATTGAAGTTTTCTTTGTGATTCTATCAGCCCATAATGCAAATTTGATCTTGCTATCCCAAGCCTTCTTATTGTCACCCACAATTTTCTTGATTATGGTCATTAAGTTCTTGTTAATTGACCCAGCTAGACCATTTCCTTGGGGATAATAATTGGATGAATGGGATAGGACAATGCCGTACTTAAAAAAGAAGGATGACATCTCTGAGGAAACAAAGCATGGGCCATTATCTGTGGTGATTCTGGCTGGCACACTGAATCTTATGATAATCTTATCTTCTAAGAAATCCATGACTATAGCATCGGTTTCCTTCTTGGTGAGTATCACCTCTACCCACTTGGTGAAATAATCAGTGGCAGTAAGAATCCAAGAATAACCATTGCTCAAGTTATGTTTGAACTTACCGATGAAACCAAGTCCCCACTATTGGAAAGGGGCTTGGACTACTATTGGATTTAATGGAAAGGCTTTCATTTGTTGCTTTCTGGTGAATAACTGACACTGGGGGAAAACTCTGACAGCATTGTGCACATCTGAAAATAGGTTCGGCCAATAATAGCCTGCTCTAAGGATTTTATGGGAAGTTGCTCTTGCTGAAAAATGTCCACCACAAAATCCTGAATGGAACTCAACCATGAGTTTTTTGGACTGAGGTTCATCGACACATCTAAGTATTAAACCATCGGGTTTTCTCCAACCCAAACAATCTTTTGTCAAACAATACATAGTTTCTTTTAACCTTAATGCTCTTCTCTTATGGCCAAGTAAGTTCTTAGTGCATGTAAGGTTACAGAGGAAAAAGATGATGTCAGTATACCAAGTGTGTTGCTCTAATATTTGAAGCTCGTCTGATACACTTTGTTCCACATCATTGTTCTGGTAGATTATTCCTAGGCATTTTCATTTCCTTGTGTCAACATCTTTACAAGACCTTTCCCCTTGATTAACTTAGTAGGTTTTATCTCTAAATCATATTCTTGAATCTTTTAAACCCACTTACCCCTGATTCCTAGACAATCCTGTTGAGACATGATATCCTTGACAGCTACATGGGGTACATACCCAAAGAGTTTGGAGTAACCTACACAAGTTCTAAAATGTTTAAGGGACTTGACAAGGGCATAAGCCTGTTTCTCCATGGTGGTATACTTCAACTCTGAATTTTGCAAGGCTCTACTCATAAAGGCTATAGGTTGCTCTTGTCCCTCCTTATTCTTTTGAAACAAAACACCGGCAATGGTGTCTTTGAGGCAAAGGAAAATATTTGGAATTCCTTGGAATAATCTGGACTGATCAAAACCATGGAAATGGATATGGCATCTTTGATAGACTTGAAAGAATCTTTCCCTTCATCCGTCCACTCAAACTTAGCATCTTTCTTTAATAACTTTTGTAGAGGTTTCATTAATTCTTCTAAATTTGCGATGAATCTCCTTATGAAATTGATTTGACCATTGAAATACTGGAGAGCTTTTAAATTCAGAGGCAAGGGGACTCTCTCAGGATCAACCTTAACACCATTCTTAGAAATGATGTGCCCCAACAACTTGCCTTCATCAACCCCAAAGATTGACTTGGTGGGGTTCAAGGAAATACCATATTTTCGACATCTTATGAAAACCTACCTAAGATGACTTATGCGATCAGATATTTCCTTCGAAAAAACAGTTAAGTCATCTTGATATATTTCGATTATTTTTCCCATTAGTTCTTTGAAGGAAAAATCCATGGCTCTTTAGAAGGTGGCACCAGCATTCAATACGCCAAAAGGAATTCTTAAAAATTTATAGGGACCCCAAGGTGTGGTGAATGTAGTCTTATGTTGATCCTCCTTATTTACGAACACCTGGTTATAACCGAAAAATCCATCCAACATGGACATCATTCCTGATCATGTTACTCTTTGAAGCAATGTTTCCATGTCGGGTAATGGGTAATTATCTTTAAGGCATGATGTATTGAGATTTCCGAAATCTATACATATTCTAATTGACCCATTCTTCTTTCTGACAACAACTAAGTTGGAGCACCAAGATGAATGTCTTGTAGGTGTTATGATCCATGCTGCTAACATCTTCTGAAGTTCCTTCTACACAATGGGGGCCAACTTAGGATTTATTCTCCTAAGTTTTTGTCAGAAAGGTTTGACCTCCTTAGCCTCTTCTGTGAGGGGAATAGTGTGTTGAAACACATCTTACTGATAGGATTTAAGCTCATCATAACTAAAGGCCAACATGTCTCTATACTCTTTGATTAAGTTGATCAAATTATTCCTTTCCTTTTTCGAAGTACCTTTTCTAATTTTGATTAGCTTGGGGTCCTTATCAGTTCCTATGTTTATTTCCATATAATTTCCAATTTTTATTTCTTCTTTTTGTTTTTTATGATGATCCTGTTGATCAAAAAGATTCTCGAAATCTATAAGGCTACTCAGGATGTGATTCCTTACATTATCCTCGTACTCCTGATACTCTTTTCCCTCTTGCTGATAACTGATCTTGCAACCTTCAAACTCTTGTAGATTGCGGATGAATCTCAAGAGTTGAACATCATATTTAAACACCTGCCATTGATCTATATTATCTAGAATTAATGTTCTAAAATTTATTTCCATCTTTCCATTCCCACCAATTATTTCATCTGATGGATGGAGGGTGGATGCTGCTACTGCCAATTTATTTGCTAACCCATTCATCTCCCTATGGATCTTTTCAATGTTACGTGCATCAAACCATTCCATAGTGTCCCATGTGGCATTTCTATACTTCCTTAGTCTATCATTTTTGCATTGATACTGATTCTTAATCTAGAGGACAACTAAGTCTGAATCACCTTTTATGTTCAACATCTTTATCCCCATATATTTAGCGGTTTCTAACCCTAGGAGCAATGTCTCATACTTGGCTACATTGTTTGATGCTTCAAACTCTAACCTGAAAGCAAAGTTGTAGACTTTATTTGAAGGAGAGATGATCACAATGCCCGCACCTTTTCCGGCTTTGGAATAAGCCCCATCAAATTACATTTGCCAAAATTCATCTATCTGTTCATTTTTAATGTTTTCCTTTAATAGGGACCATGAAATTTGACAAAATAGCATAGTTTCCAAAGTTATCAGTGAAATGAACAAATTCATTTCTGGGATTCTTAGGGTTTTTTACATGGCGTTTCCTTAACTTCTCTCTGTGGAGAATCACCCTAGTGTTTTCTGATGCAGGTATAGTAGCATATGTCCAATCCATTTGAATGTACCCACCAAGATTTGCGGCCCATTTTATAGATAGCAACATACCCCAATTATCGGGAACATCTATCACTACCACATCCATCAACATGTCGATGTCAGGATAGTTGGCCAACTTAACCTGTAAATTTAAGATTATCCCTATCACTTCAACTTCTCTTGCATCCATAGCACAAACATTGTGGTAGGGTTGGGTGACCCTTACATTTAGTTGTTCCATTACTTTTCTTGTCATGACATTTGATGAAGCACCTGAATCTAACATGCAGTTATGAAGGAGAAGTTTATCAACTAAGAGGGAGACATAGAAAGGCGGGCGGTCTTCTCTTCTCGGATCAACATTGTTGAGGACTATAGGAATATCTATAGGTTCAATATGTTCAGCTTCAAATATAGCATTATTATTAGGGAGAGGATCCTCTTTGAAAATATTATGAGTTTTACTTTGACTATCCTCTATGGCTTTCAACAACTTTTCCTTTTTACTAGGAATTTTAAGGACATCAGCTGCATAAACATGAATCTTAGCACTACTTATCCATTCTCCCATATCAACATTTGATTCAGGGATAATAGGGGGATATGGGAGAGGAGGAGCGGTTACCTTTGGATTGTACCGTTTAGACGGTGATGGCTTCTCCTTTATTTGATAAACTGCACCTTTGAATCTAGCCTCCTTCATTTCCTTAATTATTTATGGAGAAAACATTACACCATAAAAGTTGGAAAAGAGATCCTTCTCATAACTGTAATATGTGGCGTGCTGCCAATGTTGGTTTGATAAAGGGTATGTTTGGCCTACCATGTACACATGATCAAACTCGCTTGATGTTGCTTCCTGATTATTGACCTCGGGCATTCCATGTTCTATAACTTGTTTTGCAATATAACAAGTGCTTTCTTGGTGGAATTGATCACAAGGTCTACACCATGGAATGACTTCTTCTACCATGTTAGTTAAGTCTAACTGGTTTGGAATCATATGTTCTTGTTAAGGAGCTTTCTTTTGATACATCTGATTCTGTTTAGGCTGAAAGTTCCTAGGTCCATTATTTCTTTCCATTGTGATTATTCTATTCTGCATATGATTCAGTTGTGCAGAATGATTTGCCATAAATTGGTTTTGACTAGTAACCAATTCTTTTATCATGTCAGTTACATTTTCCATGGTATCTTTAGAGGTTCCCTTTTCTTCTAATTCAAAATATTTTCCCTTCTCTTTGTTGTATGAAGTGTTTCCCCTAGTGTAACCTGGAATGTTGGATTTTCCTAAATACTGTATATTCTTTTCTATTTTCTCGTCCAATTCCTGAGCAGTTTTTAGGTCGGTAGGCTCTTTGTCTCTTAATTGGTACCTCAAATCACCAGTGAAAGCTTCGATGTGAGATATGAGGATGGAGGCATCCTTTGGCCTGATTTATTTAGGGAGGTATGCAACCACACGCTTGAACTTAGTGTTAAATTCATCCATGGTTTCATTCTCCATCTTCTTTATGCTATGAAGGGCAGCAAGAAGATGTCTTGGTTCTTTCGTTTCTCCCCATTTCTTCTTAAAACCCTCTAGGCATTCACTAATATTTTTATATGAATCATCACTTAGGTCGAAGTACCATTCTGCAGCATTAGCCTCTAAGGATAAAGCAAAGAGCTTCATTTTGACATCTTCATGGTTATGGGCAGCATCATTGCAATAACTAGCCAGGTGCTTTTCAAACTTTCGAATGTGAGAATTGGCAGTGATGGCATTATTTCCCTGGAATATGGGGAGCTTCCTGATAGCATCATTTGGAATGTCATGGGGAGTACCTACTATCTGAGAAAATTCAAGGGGTCTATAGAATTCCGTCTTTCTTGAGATTGGAAGGTATCACTCTCTACAAATATGTGATGGATATCTAAGAGGGATTGGACTCCTAAATTTTCAAGGTTTCTATGGGAAGTCTTCCTATCCAATATTTCCCTACTAAACCTTTCGGGATCACGGAGAGGATTGAACAATTGTCAGCAATTTCTTCAGGTAGAAATTCTTGAAGGGATGTTAGATAGTGGAGTCGCTAGAAGGATTGAGGTTTAATTTTTATGTTTTTTAAATACTATACCAATCAAAAATTTCTATCTTTTTAGTTGTTTAGAAAAAATTTAAGCTAAGTCCTACTCAGAAATAAAAAGATTTATCCCCAGCAACGGCGCCAAAACGTGTTGTCGCCTTCAACACACCTGGGTTACGTGGCAGAAATCTTCAAACCACTTGGTGTGTCCTTGGGGGTAAGTCTCAAGTCAAGGTTGTCACCTCGTTCTTGATTCCTCTGTTTAGGCTCAACTCCTAACGAAGCTAAGGGGGTAGACCCTATTAAGTTACTAAGGCAAAATTATTTAGTATGATGATGGTATTAAAGATTAATTTTTTTAGGAGTTTTGGTTTAACAATAGTAAACAACAAATAACATGATGAGATCATCACAAGTAAGGACGAAAATGGCACCCAATCACATAAATATTGAAAGAAATAAACAGTTGACCAGTGCCTTGAAAATGGAGTCGAAAAAACAATTAAGAGTGCTTGCAAGTGCTGGAATGAATGCTATGCAATTGTATCTTGGTTAATTTTAAATTAATGTAAGAATATGATTGATTTAAATTAGGCGAGGGGACTCCAAATATACCTAGGGGGTACTTGAAGTATGTCCAACACTAAACTGTCACGGCTACCCGCAAGGAATATGTGGGCTGAATGGAGTCTTTGAGGCTGTTGTTCATAATGCACCTGAAGGTGTAACAGAGATCGACACCCTGAGGTCACTTTTTAGGAGTTCCTTCTTCCTTTGGGTATTTTTCCACCGTAATGGTTTGATCGAGGCATTGGATTTTTGCCTGATTGTTTGTCAATTTGGGGAGAGTGAATCCTAATTATTCTATTCACTCAAGTGATTTTGATGCAGCTTGACTGATCAGACAAACCGCAGCCAAGTACAGAGCATACACACCGGATTCTTTGTTATTTTTAGCAAATTTTAAAAGAGGTGTTCTTATTAAAAAGAAAACCCTCCAGGAACCTCTTTCGGTCCAAGTGGACCTCAATCGGGGAATCAAGGAGGGGTTGATTTTATTATTATTACTAAAACAAATGATGATTGCAGATGAAGTGTAAACAGATAAGCAAACCACAATTTTCTAATTAGACTACCACGACCCTTTCTTCACCTTTCGGCTCAAAAGGAGGCTCATGGGGTAAGTATTAAAATTACTTTGAAACCACCAGATATGGAATATGGAAATTATTATAAGTAAAATTATACTACCCTACATATTATAACTACACTAGATTGAAAAAATATGAACAAAAAGTAAAAAATGACATAGATGCAAATCCCCCCATGGGGGATGGTGAATAGGCTCGAAAGAGCCTATTCGAAAAGATTTTTCTTTTTATTAGCAGCAATTACAATATTATAAAACTGAAATTAATCCACTTGGTCCTTATATGGAATGAGACCAAAGTTTTACAAATTGCAAAAAATTGAAATTTTTTGGAAGATGAAGACCCCATTGGGGGTTTCGAATGGTCCAAAATGATTTCCGTACAGTGCCTCCTCCTATTTTATGTTACACCTGCTAAAAATAAGCAAGCTTATCACAGTTAAATATGCCCAAAACTACCTTAAAATTACTTTTGGATGAACACACGTTTTACCCAAAAATTCCAAGTTAAAACTAGTTTTTAAAGAAGCGAAAAAAGAACCAAGGAAAGCAAGCTTTCCTTGGGATATTGGCCTGCTTTGGGGGTAGCCAATATGAAGCACTTAAATTGCTGAATATAACTTTTCAGATTCTAAGGAAACAACCATGCATTCAACAAGCTTTAGATCGACTTTCACAGCCTTGAAAAATGACAATTTTCCCTAAAACTAGATCTAGAATGCTTGCAAAAATTTCTTTAGGAATGAGATCTCGTTTTATGAGATTTAAGGTAGTGAGATCTATGTAAGATGAAATATGAAATTGATAGATCTAAACAAATTTAAAGCTGCAAAAAAAGTAACAGGACTGATTTTGAAGAAATTTGAACGAGGAAGAGGAAAGGAAGAGCGCTTGTTGCCGAGGAATGGATCTGCAAAGAACATTAGTTAGTGGGATGCCGAGGGACAATGCCTTCACAAAACAGTCAGATTCCCAGTGGAGTCAATCTAGATCCACGGTTCTTCCAACCCCTGTTACCTGAAAACTAACAAACAATCATGCACAAAACCTTATGAGATATGGATAGAAATATATGAAGAAAGAGAGGGATTACATGCAAATAAACTTATTTAAACATGTATGATCTAAATCTTTAAGAATATATACTATGATGTATTGAAAATCAAGTAATCTTACTTGCCCATCTATACTCCTATTGATTCAACTGAATCATTAAGCCAGACAGGATTCAAATGCAGAAATTGAGAGAAAGCCAATGGTAAAAAGATGCAAGACAATGTTAAATCCATACATATAAAAGCATTACACAGATTTGGCCTCCAAAGCTTCATTTTATTCCAATAGAAAAATAAATTACAGAGTATTACAACAGCAATAGCTCCTCAACCGACCTCTAACTAGCATGGAAGTGGCAGCCTGAGCTTTATTTATACAAAAAATAGGATATCTAGCCCAGGGGGCACAAATCCCAAGGAGACAGATGACTGAAACTGAAGGAGATTCCATCAATGCCAACATGAAGCTGAACTGAGCCTACTTGTCAATTGGGGGGATGATTGAGCTGACACATCAACCCACATACTGACACATCAATCCACAGAGCTTCCAAGAGAGCCCACACGTGTGGAGGATAGAGAGAGGGCGCAATTCCCCATAGAGGATGTTGAATATCAACTCTGGATCTATCCATATCACCTCCTTTAGTCAAGGATTTGTCAAATCCAGTCAATCTGGTTTAGATGTGACTGATTTCAATCAAATTGACTAAGAATCCACTGATCTAAGATTTTAGATTTGCTCCATTATTCATCAATTTATTAATTAAAATAGTCAATAATTGATTTTTTGGGGTTATCTGACCTGAGTGATGGAAAATCACTCAAAACCTGACAAAAGTGGGTCCATGGGTTTACATGGTGCTCTTAGCTTGAAAATGAGCACCTACATTACTGAAACTGATTATTTGGCCCACTTTTATTAGAAAACCAATTTTTCCAATTAAACTATTAAAAAATAGCCTAAGTTTTGGAAAAATTAAATTTTAATAAGAAACACTAAACAAATTGAAAAAAACCTAGGGGGACTTAGAAATTTTCATATGAATCGACCATGATTCCTAGCATGTTTATACATTGACACGTAGACTCTAATAACCTCAATAGGCCTAAATTCCCAGCCGAGCACCCCAACTTTGGAGGTATGGAGTGAAAAAACTCAGAAATTATCAGTTGTTTATTCAACAACCAATAATAACCAAGGGAAAAAACACCTTGGGCTGATCAGATTGACAAATAAAGTCTAAGAGACCGAGTCTTTTACAGACACTATCATGTTAGAACATTTATTACAATTCCCCCATGGGGTATGAACATGTGATATAGTACAACAAGAACTTCCCAAAAGTACTTCCGAAGGTCTTCTGAAGTCCGAACAAAGAATCTTTGTCTGGTTCACTAGGCTCACTTGATAAAAAACCACTAAGTACAACTTAGGTGGTAACATAACCCATAAACCTGTAGGCCTGGGGTGGACCACCCTGGGCCCCCCTTAGCTCGGCTAAGAATTCACAAGCCTTCCACAAGCAATTTGTTTCCTTTCACAAGCTCCCTGAGCTCTGATACCAGTGGTTAGGATTAAAATGAGCACCATTAAAATATAATAGCGATAATAAACACATCAGGGTGAAATCATGAATCTGTGTGTCTATTTAGTGTGAATAATTTTTCCGAATTCATATTCCGTAATATTTCGGCCAAACTAATTTATGTTTTCGGCTGAAAACATAGAAAAAATAGTTCGGCTGAAAGTTAATTTTAACGAATACCATTAACTTTAAAGTTAGAAAGAACTAACTTTTTAATTTCTAACTTTAAAATTAACGGTATCCATTAAAAGTAACTTTCGGCCGAAATATTTGTTCAGCTGAAAACTTGTAAATTTTTAGAAATAGAATTCCATTTCATTTTTTACTCTTCTTCCAATTTCGGATAGATCGGATCATATCAAATAATTACAATTTCTCTTCACAAATAATACCATTAGTTGCATAATTCAATCTACTTTCTATAGATGCGAATTTTGTTGAATTTGGTGTGATCCACTAATTTTATTTATTATATTTCTTAGTTGTCTAGATTGCTTCAAAATTGAATAGAATTCATTAAAATGAAAATTCAATAACTTCTTAAAGACATGATAAAAATATTTGGAAAAATCATGGTGCCCAACATTAATGTGTTGTCTTCAAAAGGGTACTTTTAGTTTTTTTCTTGAAATGGAAATTATGGAAGATATTGTGTCAAACTAAACATGTCAGTTTTATGCTAGTTTTTCAGATTGGTCCACTTCAGAAATTTATAATAATTATTGCATGCCGTTGTTGGATACAAACTTATAGACAAACGTTAGTACAATTTGTCTATTTTATCATAACATATTTCATTTTTAATGAACAATAGTTGAATAATGAATAAACTCATGTCAAAAATCATGGCTATTTATCATAATTTCATTAATTAATAACATACTATCAAACACTTGCAAAAATGACATATCAAATGCCAATAAAAAAATCTAAAAATAACTGATAGAAAGCGAACACAATTCTCTACAACTTTTATTTTAACTACAAAATGAAATTCTAAATACAAATCTAATTTTTCTTTTCTCGAAGTTGACAAACTTGCAAAAACAACACTGCTTTTCTCATAACCCCCCCAAAATATACACCCAGATTCATGATTTCACCCATCAACAAACAAGCAACCATATAGACACATCAATTTACCCTAGAAACCCCATGCAGGGAAAACCAACACCAATGGAGATCTTCATTACATGGCTAAAACTGGTCATTCAGGCCAATTGAGCTAGCCACCACTCACCTCCAGGAAACTTTACAGTGGAGTCTCCTCAGGCCTTATAAATTCTTAATCACATGCAATACCATGGGATACAACAAACCATGTGCTACAGTAAAACCACCTTTCACTCAATCGTTATTCAAGGATAACCCTAACAGTATAGGTGGCCTATGATCTATCTATTCCAAGAAAAATAAAAGATTCTCTTGATGTTTCACGTGTCTTGTCTTGAGAAGGTTGTGGGATCAAATATCAAAGTGTAGACCAATTTACCAAAACTTGATGAAGAGGGATGGATTTGGCTCAATGAAGAAGCAATAATAGATACGAGAGGCCATCAATTATGCAAGAAAATATTCAATGTATTCTTGATCCAATGAAAAATATGCATCCAAATGATGCCACATGCATACCCGTTGGGATTTTACATAAATTTTCTCACCTTCATTTTTAGGACAATGTTACTCCTGAAGGGGATTTCCATTTAAGGGTCCTACCCTAACCTTGATACTTTAGGATACTTCCGATTTATTCACTTAATGTATAAACCATGTTCCTTGAATAAAGTCCCATTATATAGTAGTGTATAGTTGTTCAATATAAAAGGGTCTTATTTACTACGTCGGGCCCACTAGGTAGATGATACTCATTAATTATGGGACCACAATTAGTTAGACATGTGCTATTGCGAATCTATTTAAAGACCTTAGGGTATAATTCTTTTTTGTCAAGTATGTTGTGTTTGGAGCTTTGATCAATGCAAGGTCACCTAACGTAAGAGGTAAGTGAACATTGCTTTCTTTCTTTAGTGAATCATTAATAGGAAAGTATATTTTAAATATTACATCTTATTTTTCTCTTGTATGTAGTTATACGCATCTATAATATTTGAATTCCTAGTTTGTGTTCCAAGTTTAAGGCTTAAAGAACATTACAGTCCAAGATGAAGTTTAAATATTAAGCTAGATTTTAGATTATAAGTCCCAAATTTCTTAAGACATTTTATAATATTCACTTCAAAGAATTGTATGAGGATATAAATTATGCATATAGAAAATATTTTTTTAAACTATTGACTTATATTTAGATTCCCCTATTTACCAACCTTCATATCATCGATAAGCATTAGCCCTTACAAATCCTCCATACTTTTAATTTATGTCAAAATACCTCAGATTTACTACATTCAATATCATCATAAGTCTTGGTTATGCTGTCGGAGGTATGAATTCTACCATCCCATCTTCTTATTTTTTCCATTAATGTACTATATGATGAGAATTTGTCTTTCAATTTGTAATCATTCATTGTCTTTGGATTTATAATTAATGTCTCTACAAAATTATCATTAAATCTTATATCCTTTTGAAATTTACTATTTATAAAATTGCTAAGGTTTAGGATTTCACCATTTATCATAAAAATACTTATTTATTATTTTCCACAAATTAAATAAAAGATGTAGTGTAATCATCGATGTGTGGATCAATACACTTCCCATTTATGAATCCTCACTTTTAAACTTTTCAATATTTTTTTACTCAACAACAATATTCTCTAAAATTGTTTTCATTGTCACCTAAATTACAACACTTTGGTCCTCTAAAAACTTCATTCCTTTCTTTTTACCCTAGATATGTAAAGTCACTTGGTGTGTTTATCATAATTCATAAGCGGAAAGTGATAAACACACTTGGTGTGTTTATCATAATTCATAAGCATAAAGTGATAAAAAAATATTAGTAAGTTAGAAATTCTTGTTGCACAATTACCATCTCAATCAATTAACCTTTCAAAAAAATCCTTCGTTCAAGAGAGAAATTTAGTTGAGTCATCAACAAATTCAACATCATTAAAAGTTTCAATTTGATCCTCAAGATGTTTGGATAATACTTCCTTATCATCTCTTCCTAACACCTAGGGCGTAGGGCGTATGGATTTCATGTCGAACACATAGTTTATACCCCTAATTAAGGTATTTTCCATCACATTTCCCTACATGTCTCCTAAAGTTTCTTCCAACAAACATAACCAAATATAGTGTAAATATTATTGGTTAAAGATGATAATTTCCTAGTGAAATTAGTATGACCCCTTCCCTTATCTAATCCCACTCACAACTTTTCATATGTTCCCTTATGTTAAGATACTATGCTAGACATGTGTATGCATTCATTGAATAATGGCACAAATCTCTCCTATTTGGTGGGATTCCATGGCTACTCTCTATCTCAAGCCAAGTTGTTCACTACAAAATATTTTCATGAGAAGTTCCCTCATATATCTTTGTAAGAAGAGATGAATTTGATTCTACAGAGGATAGTGTTGGTATCAAAGAGTACCATTGGATAAATAAAAAAAGTGATTGAATACTTAGTGGATTTGAATAGTTTTTATAAACCTCTTTTACATTTATTAGCTTGACTAGCATATCAAAAGTCTTTTCATTTGACTATGTGTTAATCATGTTCAAAATCCCAACATTCAAACTCGTTTAGGAGATCATGTTATCAAGAACATATATTGGTTCTTAATGTATGATCACTTTTAATATTCCAAGGCAATTGGAATGGTGTGTGAAAATGATTTTGTTGTGGGTGTATATTAGTAAGTAGATAAACTATTAGGGTTTATGTTTTCTAGTAAGCTAAAGCTCCACATTGATTTATCATTTTCTAAAATTTAGCTCAAAATAAAGGACAAAGTTTCCATAACATAATTGAAATTATAACTTCTAACAAACTTAGTTAAAGACGTGGAGACATAAACTTGAACAAACAATTTAATTACAGTAAAATTTGATTATTAATTCTATTAATTTTAATAATTTAAAAAATTATTAACAATATAATTTAGAAACTATGATTTCCAACAAATTTAGCTCAAAAGATGGGGGGCATAAACATAAATACTACAACAACCCTTAACATAGTTTGAATTTTTAGGAAGGTTACCCCTCTTTTATGTTTATGACTTTTTCTCCTTCATCATTCCTAAAAATGAGGTATGTGAATGGTATCCAATGACTAATTATAGATCCCTTGATAGAATGATGTTGAAAATTTGTTGTTCCCTACCTCGAATTGATGATTTTGTCCATCGTCTAGCATGTGCCTACTACATCACCATGTTGGATCTATAAGAATGATACCATTAGGTGCACTTGTCCATAATGATACTTGACAAACTACCTTCAAAATTATTCCAAGTCTTTTTTATCAGTTGTACGTGACCTTCTGTATCACCAGTGTCTAATAACATTATATGTCTTGTTATTGGTATGTTCCATCCATACTTAGGTCATTCTATCATCATATGCCATTGATTTCATCTTTATTTTCAACAAAACCCTATATTATTACGTGACGCATGTCTATACCATTATATTTATGTTATTCACTTATGGCTGGCATGCAAAGAGACAAAATATTTTTTTACCAAGATTTACTTGCTAAACTTAGGTTTTCTTAGTTCGTAATGAGTCTTGACATTGATATATCAAATGTGAAAGTTGTCTTGGAATGGATTGTCCCTTACAAAACCACTTAGAAGACAATTTAACTAAAGGGCTATATTTTTATGAAAAATTTGTATTTCTCACTTTTCATGGTTCAGCTATATTATTTCCAATTGATCAAATTTTCTTAGAGCCCATTTTTTATGAGGCATTTTCCCACATAAAAAATGTCTTTGTACAAAACTAGTTCTATTCCTATTGAACCTTCATGAGACTTTCAAGATAGAGCTATATGCCTCCTAGCATGGTATTTAAGTAGTCCTAAAGTATGGATAACATCTAGTCACCTACCATTTTGAAATAGTTTTTTTTTAATGAAAAGATGCATAACATATGATTTATGACAAGGACATCTAGTTCTTATTAAGGCTCTTGAATATTTGAGGAATTATCAATTGAAATAGTAAACTTTCCTACATAGAGAATATCATCCTTTAATATTTTAATATTTTTTTAGCACTCAACCAAAGCTACATAGGGGAGATAGCATCAAATGAGCTCTTATATTTAACAATTTCAATCACTTATTCGGTACATGAAGGAAAATGTCAATGAAACTAATACTTTTCAAAATCATACCTCTCTTTGTCCAATCATCATCCTAAATATAAGAGTTCTATAGGATTAAAAATGGAAATAGAAATATATTATTGATCCTACTTTAGATCTATGGTGCAATATTTTCAATCTCTCGCTTATTGTTTGCAATATATAAAAGTTTTATTTTAAAATTAAATTATATATTAGGGAGTTATTATATTGTATTAATGTAATCAAATTGATATATATATATAATTTTCAAAATATTTATATAAAAATGATTTTTTTAGGATTTTTTAAATTAATATTATAATATATTTAACCTAAATATATATAAAATAAATTTTAATTTTATTATTTTAATGTTATGTATATTGTGAACACATGTTAAAAGGGATACCCCATTCCCAAAGTGTTTGAAGAACGTTTTGAGAGGCATCAAAAGAGGTTTGTAAGGTCATATGTCTAAAGGGGATATGGTATGCTTCTATGGAAGGGATGCAGCTTCATGACTGGTATGCATCTATGGAGTTATAGATTCAAGTAGTGTTGATTTAAGCAAGAGTAATAGTATCTATGTTTAGTAATATATTCCAGGGAATCGCCGTGTTATTACATATATAAAGAATGAACAGCCTCCTCAAAGTAAATCAATAAGGAGTAAGTTGTTCCAAAAAAAGAACCTGTTGATCCAGCTCATCCACCAGCATCAACAACAGTAGATTTAGTAGTTTAAGACTTATATGCTAGAGAGTGTGTGACAATGCCAGGGAAGCAAGGAAAAGAAGGTGGAAGCAGATGTAGATGGTCTCCATTTTGGGAGCTAGTCGTCAGGAAAGCATGGGACTGACCGAAATTTTAGGAGGGGGTCTCTGGTTTGATGGTTGTACGTGCTAAAAATCCAATACATCCCATTTTGTTCCCGTAAACAGCAATCAAATCATAATGAATAGCTTATGTGGAAACCGTTGCATGACAGACACTTCCTAGGGGGGTTATATGCTCAGGGTTGCTTGCTGGTAAGGGAAAGGAAGCTGTGGCTAAAACCAAAACAGCCAAGACACTTGTACTTTAGTTCTTTTTTGATATAGAGTAGATATCTATATTTCTTTGTAGAGATCTAGATCAAGTAGTTAGAGAAGTGTTGCTGGCTTGGGATTGGGCGCCTTCATCCTAAGATGATAGAAAATGGATGGAGTTATGCCTATCCCCCATTCCCAAGACAGAAGAGAGCATACACATGAAAAAGGGAGACCGTAGAACAAGCCAAAATGGAGAGTTGACATGTCAAGGGACCATGCACATGCAAAAGGGAGAGTGCACATGTCAAGGGACCATGCACATGCAAAAGGGAGAGCAAGAATGCATACGGGAGAGCACATTATACAAAGGGAGAGTGTGTAGGCAACAAGGGAAGGTTTGCATGCCACAAGTGAGGGTGCACAAGACAATCCTAGAAAAATTCCACAAAGGTTAATATGTCATTCATAAGATCAATGTTTACTTGTCAAAATGGTCAAACAAAGACTACTTTGGCCTAACAAGATATGGGCATGATAAGCATGATGAGTGTGACAAATTGAATGGCATGACACCAACCCTTGGCATTATGATGGCATCACAAGGAATGATAGCCTTACATTAATATTAATGTATAAAATTAAAACTTTGAGAGTAAAAAATGATAGCCTTGGATTTATGTTTTTTATTAATATAAAGTTTAACTTTAGTTTATTATTTTTTTTAAATTTATATGGACAAAATTTCTAGCAATCAATTGAAATTATAACTTCTAACAAATTCAGTTCAAAAGGTGAGTACATAAACACGAACAAACAATTTAACCGAGGTTAAATTTAATTATTAACTCTATTAATTTTCATAATTAAAAAATTAATAATAAAATTTAGAAACTAACGAATTATGTTCAAAAAGTGGGAAGATAAACACTAACAGTTTAATAGGTCTCAATGCATTTTGTCACAGAATCGGGGCCACACCAATTCTTAATATGGTTTAAAGTGGGTATCTCTTCGGAACTAAATCACAGTAATGCCAAATAAACTAATAAACATTAACAAATCAAATTTGATAATTAACTCTTTTAATTTTAATAATTAAAAACTTAATAATAATATAGTTTAGACTCTATAACCTTCAATAAATTTGGTACAAAATGTGGACATTAATAATAATATAATTTACAACCTATAACCTTCAATAAATTTGGCAAAAAAGTGGGCATAAAGCTCAACAAACAATATAATCTGAGTTTACTTGATTAATTTTAAAAATTAAAAAACTTACTAATAATATAATTTAGAAAGATACCTTCAAGGATGACCCGTGAGTCATTAAGGATTTCCTTGATATAAAGTCATTTATCCATATCCGATGCTTGCCCAGTCCCTACCCTTTCTCCTATTATATATATACCTACCCCTTCTCCTATTATAATATATATAATTTAGAAAGATAATGTATTATAATATATATAATTTAGAAAGATGATGTGGAAATAAGTATTTAATGAAATTTTATTGTATGTTACATGAGTAACTCAACGTTCAATTTTGGTCAAATTCAGTTTTAAAAATTAGCTTGTAAAAAACCTAGAAGCCGACATGTTTGTACCCTAGTGGGCCAGTCTATATGTCTAGCCTCTATATATACTGAAGGCGCCTCTATTTAATGACAAAAACGCTCCGGCAAACTGGACTTCAAGTTGAGTACATAGAGATCTGAAGGCCAGCGAGAGGAAGACGAATTGTATAAGGTCTGTAATCAATTCGATTTGTGGAAGAAGTAATTAACATGGAAAAAAGTTCAGTGGAATCTGAACAGCCTCACTTCGTACAAGATGATCAACACGCCGCATCAGCGTCGTTATTGCATCTTGGCTCAATGGCGGAAGAAGCACCATTTACAGGCGCAGTAGAAGCACCACCATTTACAGTCGCAGTAGAAGCAACACCATCTACGGGCGCATTAGAACTAGGAGAGCAATTGGAAGGACTGAGCCTAAACAACACCAACAGGAGAACTAATCTTGGAAGGATTAGAAATTGGAAAGGGCTGCAACACCAACACCCACAGCCTCAGCCACATGCACAGGCACAGGCACACCATGAGCCACGACCCTTGAATCTGCAATTGTTGGAAGAGCAAGTACGGTGCCGTCGTTATAATGTCCGCAACAACCAGAGCCACGCGCAGCAACGACCGCAACAGCTACGATCCTTCAATCGGCATTCCTTGGATGGGCCACTACTTCCATGCCGTAGAAGTTATAATGTCCGCAAGAACAAGAACAATACTGGGCGCGCAGCCACAGGCACGACTTCTAATAATAATAATAGTGCTGCCACTGCGTATGTGCCTCAATCTCAATCTCAACCAGAGCTCGAGCCTCACGGGAATGGGCCGGAGCCTAATTTTATGCTCGACTGAACTCTCGTAAATCTCCACATCTTCATAATTCAGCCTCAAGCATTTTACGTCTCAGGGTTTCATTTTTAATAGTTGTGATTTTCTATTGTTTTAAGGGTATTGATTTGTTGTTTTCTCTAGCTGATTCTTTGATCGGTCTTGTTTATTTTGATGCACTTCTTCTAGATTCAAAGCACTTCTGTTTTAATATTTAATCTCCTTTAATGGCTCATGTTTTACAGTTTTAAATTTCCATTTATTTTAACTTTTTAATCCCCATTAATGGCATGAAGTTCTAAATTTAAACCATAAAATTAGACAATAAAAAGGAAAGGACCTGTAAGTGTTGGAGGGAATAAGATATTGAACATAATTAGGTGAAAATGTTGGATATAAATCATAGAAATATGTACTACACGAATAAAGAGAGTTGGCGAGTCATATCTAGGTATAAAAAGGTAAGCACTGGTTCCAATGGGAAAACAATTAACCGTCATTACTCTTGCCAATAGATCAAATGACAACACCAAGTGAACACTTGGGTTAAAGTGAAACCAAAATCAAAACCATTGGTCGTTTCTCTTATCTAATTGTCGAATTCATAAACTTACACCTGTATCATCTTCTAATAAATTATGAAGCCTTCATAATAGTGGTAAGGTTAAGTAAAAACACTTCTCATGGGTTTAATATCCCATGTCGATGGTTGTAATTGTACAATGTGATGATGTGACCAAAATAAGTTTCTATACAAGAATTTATAATATTATATCCTCTACACAAAGGAAATCAAGTGCATTTCAGTATATAAAGATGCCATACTCCCTGTAATGTTATAACTCAAAAAATTAAATCACGTCCTATAGAATTAAATATTTGTACAAAATCGATGTAACTCATGTGTAGAGAATAGGTTGGGCATCTCATGTGTAGAGAATAGGTTGGGCATCAGGCTTCAAATTTTTTTCAGATTTTAAACGTCATAGAAAGCCACAATGAATTTTACTATGCAAAAAAAAATTAGTTTCATTTCTAGCACTTCAATAATGAAATTGAGTAAGCCTCGGTAAAGTTGCAATAGAAGGGCAGTTGCAAAATTTTCCTATCCACGGATTCAGTGGACTGTGGGAGAGTCGGAGCTTAGAGCCTTCCCAAGTGCCCTTGAATAGTCGGATCATGGATGAGGATCTCAGTCCCAATCGACACGGACCACGATGGGCCACTAGGCTTCCTAGTGCCAAGTTCAAGTCGGTGAGTCACGATTGTGACTCACGATTCAATGTTCACTTTCAAAGCATTTAATGGCATTAGCATGCATTACTGATTCACCAACTTCATTAAATCTTGGTATGAGATGATGCCACCTGCCAACTCGATTTTCCATCTGTCATCTTATTGTTCACCGAGTCATGTAATCTCACAACTTACAAGTCACTTGAGTATTTGAGTATATGATGTGAAATTAAATACTCATATGATTCATATCTATGGATGGTGAATTGATTTGATAACCCTCCACTGTCAAGGCTCCATAAGGAAAAACTACTGGTGTTGTTTTTTGGGCTACAACTTACAAGTTGCAATTTAAAATGCATTATGCAAACTTTGCTAGATTTGAACCTAACTTGGTCCAATGGGTATGTAAGTTTCTAGACTAGGGTTTCACCCAGTGCTAGACATTTCTATTATGACCACCACAAGACTGGAATGACAGATCTTTGGTAGCAGGCTAGCAGCATGCTGCCCTTTGTTTGTGCTCATGAATCATATCCTATACTAGTTAGTCTAGGATTCTAGGATTTATTCCAATTTCCATTCATTTGCTGAGGTCAGAATCATTTGAATCAACACTCCCAGTATCCCACGGTCCACCTAGGCCGCTCAGTCTACCTGTCTCATCGAAGGAAGGGGATTAGGCAGTAGAGACAAAGGCAACTCGAATGGAGGGCCAGATAGAGAGAATGGTTGTTGAATATGCATAGTCATCTCTAAAAGAAAGGAAAGAATTTGTCATATACCTAACTAAATATTATCATTACTTAATTTGTCAGGATGCTTACACGGTAACTCCCGTGCCCAAGTTGTTTATAACGGTTTCCTATGTCTACAATGGCTACGATTTAGAGAGGATCGTTCCCATCATTATAGCACCAATGGGTTTCTCCTCCAAATATCACTATTACGTCTCCCCTCCTCACTCACCTCACCTTTTGACTAGAGTCCTCTTCTTCTTCTTCTTCTTATTCCTCCTGTGGGCTCTCTGATCTATGCCTTGAGTGCCCTCATACCGAAGAATGATCTCTGAAAGTATCTGGAAACCTCGGGAAAACGATACCCATTTTTCCCTCACCTGCATAGTTATATATATGTTATGTAGAAGCAATTATAAAATGTTTTTGTTTGTAATCATGTGAAATACAAAAACATGCATTTGCCTACCTCGGGCAAGGTAAACCAACTCGAGAGCATCGAGATATTGTGGAATTGAGATGGCATTGCTTCCAACCGTCTTTCTGTAAAAGGAAACGGTTGCACAATCTAATTCCTCGTTGTCTTCTGCGATGGGAAACTCGAAGGTTCCACCTTTTTCATTGGTAGGAGCAAGAGAAACAAAGGTAGAACATTGGGTAGGCTGGATTGAGCTTCCCTGAACTTAAAGAGATTGGTGAAGTCGGAGAAAAAAAACATTATTTTGGGTTTACGAATATAGGACAGTCGAAGGTTGGGACTCAAACTCTCAACTCTCCAATTATATGCTTCAGTGTCTCCCTAATTTCTATTTCCTCTAGAAGATTATGCAGAGCTAAGTTGTCGACTTGGTTGTCATGAATTTATAGGTATGTATAGCATTTTACACTTGTGTAACATTTTATATGTGGATAAAAGTTAAATGTGTTTCTTATTGGAGTTCCTTATGGTTCTATAAATATAAGGGTTTAAAATTTCTCCATCCAAAATGTTGTTTGAAATTCGTAATGTATTATGCGATTGCATTTCTGCTAGACTAAGTCTCGAATACTCAATAGATGTAACCTTAAAAAACCCAGTATTTAAATTAAATCAGAACCAAAATAATGTATACTTTTCATAGTCTAGGACCACAACTTCATTTGGGTGGAGGAGCAAGAAGAAAGAGCCTTGTATTTGAGTTCCAAATCTATCAATGTTATTTATCTGTCGTGAATTGTAAACATTAGGTTGAAAGAAGAACAATATTTGAATATAAGTGTTTGAATTGTTCCAATTTCCTTAATGAAATCCAATAGTTGAAAGGATAAAATATTTAACAACCGACACTTTAAAAGTTGTAGACTCTGACCCCTTCGTTTTCCTATCAGCCTTCTAATAATGGAAACAAGAAGTACAAATCAATATATCTAAACAAGGGAATCCTTCGACGGACATTCATGAATGAGGGACTAGGAGTGCAATGATCTAGAAAAGAACATGATTTCAAAATCCTCGTTGTCACAAACCTCCGAAACGTGTGTTTATGATTCGTCTTCCTTGTTGACTTTAGTAGAAACTAGACGCCCAACTTGTAGTGATATCTGTTAGAGAATTTAAAGTTCTTCCTTATAGTGGACTAATAAATACTTAACCTTTTCGATAGGGATGATAAAATCGATATAGATTGGAGGGACTATCCATAATCTACCTAAAATTGGGGATTTTGTTTGATCACTTTGAATTGGGGCATAAACTCGATATACATTGGAGGGAATATCCATAATCCACCTAAAATTGGGGCCTTTGTTTGATCACTTTGATTTGAGCATGTGGGGAGGACATGATTCAATTCTAAAAATAACTGCTGAATTTAGGGTTAATAAAAAAGTTTCTTTGTGAAAGCATTAGGTCTTACATTCTAGGGTTTTTCTTTCACGCAGGCCCAATCACACTTGACCAATAGAGCCACCATCAATCAATCCTCCATTCAAAGGTCCTTCCAAATTCCAATACCTTATTTTATCAACGATTAGGTAGGCCCAATCACAGTTGACCAATAGAGCCACCATCAATCAATCCTCCATTCAAAGGTCCTTCCAAATTCCAATACCTTATTTTATCAACGATTAGGTAGGCCCAATCACAGTTGACCAATAGAGCCACCATCAATCAATCCTCCATTCAAAGGTCCTTCCAAATTCCAATACCTTATTTTATCAACGATTAGGTAGGCCCAATCACAGTTGACCAATAGAGCCACCATCAATCAATCCTCCATTCAAAGGTCCTTCCAAATTCCAATACCTTATTTTATCAACGATTAGGTAGGCCCAATCACAGTTGACCAATAGAGCCACCATCAATCAATCCTCCATTCAAAGGTCCTTCCAAATTCCAATACCTTATTTTATCAACGATTAGGTAGGCCCAATCACAGTTGACCAATAGAGCCACCATCAATCAATCCTCCATTCAAAGGTCCTTCCAAATTCCAATACCTTATTTTATCAACGATTAGGTAGGCCCAATCACAGTTGACCAATAGAGCCACCATCAATCAATCCTCCATTCAAAGGTCCTTCCAAATTCCAATACCTTATTTTATCAACGACCTAACAACCGAGTATTTCACTGGCCGGATAGAATTGTCCCTTATCTAAGTTCAATAAACTATATGCTCCAGGGACTATGAGAGTACATGGTTTACCTCACTAATTCCATGTAAATGTTGAATCACTCGGGATTTCTTCTTCTTCTTCTTCTTTTCTATACACTATTTTTAATAAATAATATAATTTTGTTATACAATTACATTTTCAAATGAAAAGAATGATTTATTTTTACATGTCAACATTGAAGGGTTCAATTTCTCACAACCCTTCAAAGTGAAATGGGACCCTACCCTTCAAATTTGATCCCTGTTGGGCATCATTAATATATTATCCAGAAGCTTTCCCTTCCATAAGTGTTATTAAATAACTGTCACTACGAGGTTGGCTCTAAATAAACTTTTGCATGGGAACTAATCATTATTCAAAAAAACATTCAAGTGCCTTTTTTGTATGATATTTTTGGGTACATTAAACATATTGGATTCCTTACACCTAGAGTAAAATTCATCCATTCAAGTGTGCATTTCGAGTGTTATCTATAAATGCACAGAGGATTGAAAATATTTTCATTTCTAGCATGGGTGCCTCTCTACCCCTTATTTTTAGAGTGTATATATCTACCTCATTAATATCTTCCTCAAGCCATTTATCTCATAAATCTACATAGTGGTAGTGAGATTCATGTTTGAAAGAATATCACTAGTGTTCTTCACGACTCTTTCAACCAAAAGGTGCTGATAAAAGGTGTTGAAACCTATAAATTGGTGAACTATGTAATCTACCCCTCTATTATGGAATTAAATAACATACTAGGCTCCTCGACATATACTAGTGTCTTTCATCATGCCCTTCCTATCATATTTTGTATGTTATACTTTAATGCTTTTCTTTTTTATGGGGAGCTTCTAGAATGATAGTGCAAGTCAAATGCCAAGTTCCTCTCCCTATAACATGTAGTAAAACCCATTATGTTTGGTGTTGAGTATAACTATTTCACTGAGCTCTGCATTTACCAATTTGTTTGAATCATATCATTTCCTTATGCAACAATAGGAATGGAAGTCAACGTCAAATCAATTTATTATAAATAGAAGGGAATGCCATACCCTACATTTAATTTTTTAGCTAACTAAGATAAGGTTTCCTTGCAAAATTTAGATTGTCATTTTAGAGAACCATTCATCGAAAAAGTAGCCAATGTGCACAAGTATCATTTTCCAAATTACCCTAAGCAATAAAGTTCTATTTGTTGGTGATTGAATGTTCTAATGTTGCAATGCCTTGATGTACAGGAGTTCCAAAGCCTGAATATTAAAATGTTTCATCAAACTTGATATACATGTGTGCTGTTAGGATAATATGTTAATAGGGAAAAAGTCTAATAGTCTGATATTTACAATGTGGAAACAAGTTTTATAAAGGCTCTCTTCCCCAAGATGATCCCTATCATCATAAAATTTTCATCTATAAGGAATGTCTTTTTTTAGTAAAGAAAGATGAAATAGAGCTTTGGTCCATTTCCTCTCTACGTTCTTTGGTTTTGTTTGTGTTTGTTGTTTTACTCTCTTATTGCGCCAAGAGGCTGTGGCTACAACCCAGTATGGGGGAGATCTAGTAACGTTACATAATAGGGGAGATATTGTAACGTTACATAATGTTATGTAAGCGCTGATGCACAATCATGGACTCCTTTAAGGACACTTTAGATGCCACATAATACTGGAATAAACGGAAAACTCTGATTTTAGGTGACAATTAGGGGTACTTCCCTAACTTATTTGAAGATGAAGTAAAAAGAGAAAAGATAGGTAATTGAATCAGCTTTCATAATATATAGGGTTTATGCAGAGAAAGTGTGTGCAAATGATTATAAAATTAGTTTCCGTGAAAGTGGGTTTTCAAATTTTCAGCACATCTTAACATATATGTTTGTGCGGGTGCAGCAATATATGAGGTAAATGATGTCCATTTGAGATAAAATATTGCAGACATATAAAGGACATATGGGCCTAGTGCAACACTATTTATTCGGAAATTTTCATGAATTATTTTTTTTATTATTAATTATTGAAGTCATAAAAGCTTGAAATTAAAACCTTATGTGCGGGTGCAACACTTTAGGGGCAAAAATTAATGAAATCCTTGATTTCTTAATATAAGATCACAGAGCTTGATCTCATCTAGTGCACCATATATTTTTTATGGGAAATGGTGATGGAAATCGAAAGTTATATAAGAAACAATCAATGTATGTATTCTCGGAAACTAACGTGTGTCATTTAGATAAATAAATAAAACATAGTTTTGTAGGAAAAAATTATATATTCAGAATCGTCATTTCTTACTCTACAATATCGTACATTTTCATAAAAAAATATTGTGTATGTCATATCAAAATAGGGATCTAATCTGAGCATATTGATAGAGTTCTAAAAGACTTGAGCAATAGCCCTAGTTGATTTGTCCTAGCCATTGGGTTCAGTATTCCGAAGCTGCTTCCAAACCTAATGCCAAACCTTAATCCCGCCAAATATTTAAATTTTCAAATAACACATATGCGATATAACGCATATGCGATATAGCCTATCCATATCGCATGTGCGATATAACGCATATGCGATATGGATAATCTATATCGCATATGCATTATATCGCATATGCGATACATAGAATTACATTCATCAACCTCAACCTCATGTCAACTTCTACCGAATGTTCCATTAATATCAACTAATTAAATATCATATGAACCTCATGTCAACTTCTAACCAATGTTCCATTAATAAAAAAATTATCAAGTGGAAGAAGACATGCATATTTTGGTAGACATTGAGTATATAAAGGGAGAGATTAGACTTCCAACTTTTGTATATCCTTCTAGTAAAGAGGATCTTATGGTGCAAGTTGTTTAAAAAAATATATATGTCCTTCATACCAACCAACATCATGGCTAGTGCACTCCTAATATTTATGATTAAGGGAACAAAGTGTATGATCTCCTAATGAATTTTTGCAATGTCATATTCCTTACATCATCATCATCATAATCCTCATCCTCATCATCGTCACGTTCATCATCCTCATGGTCATCATCATAATCATCATCATCATCATGGTCATCATCCCCCTCATCCTCATCGTCATTCTCATCATTATCTTCATCGACACCCTCATCCTCATCATCATCATCATGGTCATCATCATCACCATGGTCAGATCATCTTCATCGACAGCCTCATCCTCAACATCATCAACATCCTCATCATCATCATCCTCGTCATCATCACGTTCATCAACCTCATCATCATAATCATCATCATCATCATCATCATCATCAGAGGCATCATTGTCATCATCATCATGGTCATCATCTTCATCGACACCCTCATCCTCAACATCATCATCATTTTCATCATCATCATCATCATCATGGTCATCATGGTCATCATCATCATCATGGTAATCATGGTCATCATCATCATCATGGTCATCGTCATCATGGTCATCATCATGGTCATCATCATCCTCATCACCCTCATAATCCTCATCCTCATCACCCTCACAAGCATCATCGCTCATCACCCTCATCCTCATCATCATCATCATGGTCATCATCATCATCATCATCATCATCATGGTTATCATCATCTTCATTGACACCCTCATCCTCAACATCATCATCATTGTCATCATCATCATCATGGTCATCATGGTCATCATCATCATCATGGTCATCGTCATCATGGCCATCATCATCATCACGGTCATCATGGTCATCATCATCATCATGGTCATCATCATCATGGTCATCATCATCCTCATGGTCATCGTCATCATGGTCATCATCATCATCATCATGGTCATCATCATGGCCATCATCATCATCATCATCATCATGGTCATCGTTCACCATGGTCATCATCATCATCATGGTCATCATGGTCATCATCATCATCATGGTCATCGTCATTATGGTCAGGAACATGGTCATCATCATCCCCATCAACCTCATAGTCCTCATCCTTCATCACCCTCATCCTCATCATCATCATCATGGTCATCATCATCATCATCATCATCATCATGGTTATCATCATCTTCATTGACACCCTCATCCTCAACATCATCATCATTGTCATCATCATCATCATGGTCATCATGGTCATCATCATCATCATGGTCATCGTCATCATGGCCATCATCATCATCACGGTCATCATGGTCATCATCATCATCATGGTCATCATCATCATGGTCATCATCATCCTCATGGTCATCGTCATCATGGTCATCATCATCATCATCATGGTCATCATCATGGCCATCATCATCATCATCATCATCATGGTCATCGTTCACCATGGTCATCATCATCATCATGGTCATCATGGTCATCATCATCATCATGGTCATCGTCATTATGGTCAGGAACATGGTCATCATCATCCCCATCAACCTCATAGTCCTCATCCTTCATCACCCTCATCCTCATCATCATTATCATGGTCATCATCATCCTCATTATCATCATCATGGTCATCATCATCTTCATCGACACCCTCATCCTCAACATCATCATCATTGTCATCAACATCATCATGGTCATCATGGTCATCATCATCATCATGGTCATCGTCATCATGGCCATCACCCTCGTCATGGTCACCATGGTCATCATCATCATCATCATGGTCATCGTCATCATGGCCATCACGCTCGTCATGGTCATCATGGTCATCATCGTCATCATGGTCATCGTTCACCATGGTCATCATCATCATCATGGTCACCATGGTCATCATCATCATCATGGTCATCGTCATTATGGTCATCATCATGGTCATCATCATCCCCATCAACCTCATAGTCCTCATCCTTCATCACCCTCATCCTCATCATCATCATCATGGTCATCATCATCATCATCATCATCATCATCATGGTCATCGTCATCTTCATCGCCACCCTCATCCTCAACATCATCATCATTGTCATCAACATCATCATGGTCATCATGGTCATCATCATCATCATGGTCATCGTCATCATGGCCATCATCATCATCATGGTCATCATGGTCACCATCATCATCATGGTCATCGTCATCATGGTCATCATCATCCTCATGGTCATCGTCATCATGGTCATCATCATCATCATCATCATCATCATGGTCATCAAGTCATCATCATGGTCATCGTTCACCATGGTCATAATGGTCATCATGGTCACCATCATCATCATTATGGTCAGGATCATGGTCATCATCATCCCCATCAACCTCATAGTCGTCATCCTTCATCACCCTCATCCTCATCATCATCATCATGGTCATCATCATCATCATT